>JAMKCH010006193.1:0-56316 GCA_023653785.1 Ophioderma brevispina
AAAGGTACAGGGTCATTCACATTGTCAATTCAAAATCGAGTCCACCCTCACCTCATGATTTCTTTCTTTTTTGGGTCTTGAAAGATATTCATGAGAAACGGAAATTTGGAAAATTTGAGCTCTGTACCTCTTTCGTTTTCACGCTACAGAATGTTTTAAATTTGAGGGGTGTCACTTCAAAGCATGTTACCGGTGTGAAGTTCAATATTCAGAGGGCCATAAGGAAAGAACTACACCCTAGATCTCAAACTGGCATTCTGGATAACCTTTGCTGCAGATTGCAATAGTGAACAGAAAAAATCACCTTGCCCCAATTTAAAATAACAGGGGGTCAAAATGGCTCCAAAACCACTACGGCTATACTTTGGGGCCCGAAATCAAAAAGTCAAGTTCCTAAGTTGATCATAATTCCCAATTGGGATGAGATAGCTAATTTAAATATCCTTGTGTATAATCTTATACTTATATCAGCTCGTTGGAAGAGATGATAGCTGTCGCAAAAAAGTAAAAATTCCAATTGGGGGGGGGGGACATTGACTGGCCCCCCTAAAAACCAACGTCAGACATTCTGCACAAATTCTGCTTGAAATAAGTTTGAGGGGGTCCTTGCTTAATATTGTGGCAAGTTTCATTTGGTGTCTAAAGTGTCTTCTATACGTAACTGGCCTTCAAAAAGCCCTACTTCATGTTAATTTCAGTTTTGAAAGAAATTCCCATTGAAACACACAGGAACCTGAACTTGCAAACTGGGATTAACTTGCACAGTTCACTTTTACTCTATAATTCAATTAGAATAATTAAAGGATTATAAATCCGTACCCAACAAGAAACCACAGCTGAGATTGGTCAATACCTAGATCAGGGCTATAAGTGCTGGATATTGATTTCAATTCATTGTTAGAGTTCTTACAAGGTTAAACGTGGATTCCAAGTCTTAAAACTGCACTTGAATACCCAGTTGCAAAGTTTCAGAAGTTCTGTGTACATTTCACATGGGACACTTTGTCTGATATTAGTTGAAAGTTTAGATCTTTGAAGCCTGTGTACCGGCATATGGCAGTTAGACAATGTGAAACCTTGCTCAAAACTTCAGCAGGGGGCCCCTCTTAACCATATTTCAAGCAGAATTTGTGACAAAATGTCTGACAATGATTTTAGGGGGGTCAAGTCAGGTTAATTTGGACTTTTGCTTTTTGCGGACAGCTATCTCTCCAATAATTGTACCCCACAAGGGTTGTATCAAGTATAAGCTTTCACCAGCCCAACTTTGGAAGTTATATCACTTTTACTTTTTGACTATGGGCCCCCAAGTCTGGTCGAGTGGGTTTTTGGGTATTTTTGACCCCTGTCATTTTAAATTGGGGCAAGGTGATTTTTTCTGTTCACATATTGCCAATCTGCAGCAAAAGGTTATCCAGAATGCCAAGTTTGAGGGATTCAAAGGGATGTAGTTCTTACTTATGGCCCTCTGAATATTGAATTTACACCAGTACATGTTTTTGAGGCGACCCCCTTCAAATTTAAATTTGTCTGTAGCGTGAAAAAACGCAAAAACAAGAGGTACAGATGCTCAAATTTTCTTCAGGATTTTACGTAGTTTCTGTCATGAATATCTTTTCAATAAACCAAAAAGGAAAGAAATCCATGATGGTGATGGTTGTACTCGCTTTGTTGAATTGGCATGGACTGAACCCTACCACAACGAGAGATGTAAAGGTATCTCCTATGAGTTATATCATGTATATGTTTTGAGTGATTGGTTTTAATAGACATCAATTATTTATGTTGTTTGTATCTACGGTTAAAAAGATAGAGTGGTAATTAACCACTGAACTTTAGTTTAACAACCTTTATCAAATTTAAATGAAATGAGCCAGCGTTTTCTAAATCGAGACCCGGGAGATTATGTATCAAATAAAAACCTAGATCCACATATTTTAACTGTCGTGCATACTATATATGTCATGCCGGCAAGAGTTCCCATTTTTAGTATCCCTAAAGTAAGATTCATCTGTGAAAAAAATTTAAATAAGCTGATTTCAAATGATTTGGTAGGTATGGGTGTCAACATTTACCAAAAAAAAAAGTGGGTGATCGTAGGGGGGGGAAATTGGTTTTCGGGAGATCAAAGGTCAATAACAGGGGTCACAAAATTGAAATATCCAATCATTTTGAAAAAAGTATACCAAGTTAATAGTTAATCATAAGGGTTCCAAAAAGTTATAGTTAGTAAGATCGCGGCCAGAAACGGTTTGGGTTTTAGGCTAAAAAACCAGCAAAAATCAACAATACGGATCATTTTTAGTTGTTACAGGGGTCAAATTCAAAAATTTACAAGATTTCACCCAAAATGTCTATATTACTTAAGGCAAAACAACAATTTCTATAACATTTTTAAAAATGGATTTGAAACCTGGGCTTCGGAATTGAAGCACTGATGGCCATATTGGTCATCCAAAAGGAGTCAAGAAGGTGGTTAAGAGCCGGTCATTTATACAAATGTTCACATTGAAAGGTGGATAAGCGACATCAAACAGACGACAGAATAAAGCCAATTCAGTGAGCTCCTTGTATTTGCGCGTATGGGATGGCAGTCTCTAAAACGGGACCACCGGGATACAAATTCTGTTAAAACAGGGGTTCTCTGGAAATGATTGTAAACACGGAATTTTTCCCGGGCATAAATCGCTTACTTCGCTTAATTCGCCCTACCCTCCATTTATGGCATTGCTTCACTGGCGCGAAAATAGGACTTCCCTAGGTTAAGTAAAAATAATACTCCGATACATGCAGGATCACTGTGTGGTGTGAATATGAAGATGTACAGATTTACACATAGCGGAATTGTGTATTTCTCTTTTGAACAAAGAGATTTAGGAATGCTACTAAAATCAACAAAAGATCAAGATAGGCAGTGAGTCAGACCCATGTAATGAGACCGAGAATCTAATTACTTATGACTGAGTCTGATCACTCAGTCTCAGCTCGGTCCTCACCAATTTCCACTCAGATGCAAAATTGTTGGCCACCCCCGTGACGTCATTTGACCCCTAACTCAATGACGGATTAAGTTGCTATCGGACTAAAGCACTGGTGGTGGCGAAAAAGGACATTACAATTATGCTTTGTATGCATGTGTATATTTTGTCTGGCCTTCACCCGGCATCTTGACCACGAGGACGGTTGACACGTAACAAGCTGTCTCGACTCTTCATCTGACTCAAATTGACCCGTCAATTACCCGCGGAATAGGCTTACTCACACCGACCATTTATTCCGCCATTCATAAAACTTTCTGTGCTAGCGACTAATCAAGCTAATAAAATTGAGATGACTCGTGCCAGGCTGTGACGAGGAAGATTGAGATTTCTGCCAAAGAAGTAAATTAGGAGAATTCGTTGTTTGATCAAATAGTCCCGACAATGGATCTGCGTAGGTTCCAAATTCAACCAAAAATTTTTCGGACAAACACATTAAAAAATTTTGAATTTCAAAGCTATTTGTTTTAGTTAGTTGTTGGTTCTACAAGACTCAACTAAATATTCTGGATAAATACATCAACACAATGAAAAAAAAAAAATTTAAGCGAAGTAGGCGATTTAGGCGATCCCGTGTTTTACAAACGAGTCTTGGAATGCTTATCGGTAGGACCAAGATGTCCTGCCCGTTGCTCCATTCTTCTAATGTGGCATTACTGTTGTGTAGCAATCCATTGTATAGAGATCAGTGATCGAGTATAGTTAAATTAAGTTTTGTTATTTGAAGCACTAAATCGTCAGCAAAACAAGCTATGAAATTACTTTGGATCTTCTTGCATTTTGAGGATTCTGTTAACAGCAATGATTTGCTTTTACGTGTGGATTGATTTTCCCAAAACCAACTGAGACGTATGTATGCATGCCAAGCCAAACAAGCGCCCCCTTGGATTTTTCGGGAAGTCTGACGGTAAGGACATTGTAAGTGCTTTAACATTAATGGGGGGGGGTTCATGTGGACTAGGATTTCTTTATGGCGCAATGTTTTAACGATAAGTTATTTGACAAGTGCGAATATTTAGGTGGAAAACCAAATCAAATCGACCATGGCGTTTTTATAATAATTGGGGTGGCGCTAGTCAAAATTTGTTTTGCCCCTTAAATTGTCTTGGAGTAACTTCTTTGAATTTTTATTTCAGCAATGTAATTCTGTTTATATCCTACTGTAATGAGCCAACTTTTATGGAAAAAGTCCTTCGGCAGAAATTTGGTGTGCGCGTCATAAAAATCGGGTTTTTGACCGCCATTTTGAATCTGTATAACCGATTTAATTTTTTTCTGTTATGTGGTCGGGATGATGTACCCATCAAAGACCAGAGTTTTATAATTCCAAAGGCAAAGTGGTTTTTAGAGGGGGTCCAAGTGGAGTGCAGAAGTCCTTTTTGCTTGCATCATTTTAATGTGTAAGCACGTGGTGTAAGCAGAATTGGCGACGCCGATTTCAACTTACTTTGTTGCCAAGTTGAATCGTTGTTACGCAATTGTAAACGTGTACACTGTGACATGGTGATCGTTCAGTATTGTGTTGTAACACCATTCCTAGGGAATAATTACGCGGACCGTATACCCGGGGACGGGATCACATAATGAAATGGATATGGGTGTAAGGCTGGCGCTTTCAAACCCGGGGGCATTCGGTGACAGAGGACTCAAACAAATAGGGGTATTTGGGTGAGAGACAGCCAAAATGCCCCAAAATAGTGTTTTTCGGGTGACAAATTTGTATGCAAAATCTTCCAAAACATGCGGTCTTTTTAGAAAATTTTTCAAATATTCACCAAAAATAGGGGTCTTTGGGTGAAAAATTTTCTCCCTAAAAGGGGTCTTTATTTTTTTTTTTTTTTTTTTTCATCAAAGACCAGAGTTTTATAATTCCAAAGGCAAAGTGGTTTTCAGAGGGGGTCCAAGTGGAGTGCAGAAGTCCTTATGCAATTTTAAAAGCAGTGATAAAGTTATAGATTAAAGGATTAAAATGCATCATATGAGAAATAACAGACGAAATAGAGTGCGATCAAGACAATAAGTGTGCCAGTTATCAGAACCCAAATAATATTAAATAAAACGAACACAAGTGACATAGTTAAGACTTGGGTTTTGTGTAATTGACCCTCACTGTTTATAGATTAATTTCCTTTAGATATCTTGTTTACGTAAAGTAGAAATAAGTGACCAAAATAGCGGGTTGGCTGCCGTGTAACATTTAAACTAACAAAAAATGGGACATTCTGCAATTGGACATTATAGATAAATAATTAACGGATATATTGAAGAGTTGATACATTTCGTCGGCTGAATGCAAGACCTACGCAAGTGCATTTTTGTCGAAATTGAGTGTTTGGTTGATTTTGCAAGAGTGGGGTATTCGCGCATAGAGATTAAAAAACTATGTTTCGAGATAGGTTATAAGGATTAACAAAAATTATAGAAAAAAGAGATACGTATTGCTATGCCCCTCTTTTCTCCGTTTAATGCATGACCAACGTAACGTTGGCAGTGGCAATATAAACGTAAGTGTCGGCACTTACCGCCGCCTGAGTGACTCCAAGCTGAGACTATAAAAAAGGATGTCGTTTTGGTATTTGCGACTTGCCATGACTACCTATCCCTCCGAGTTTTATTTGTAACACATTCCTAGGAATAATTACGCGGACCGTATCCCGGGACGGGATCACACTAAATGAAATGGGATTATGGTTGTAAGGCGGCGCTTCCAAACCCGGGGGCATTCGTACAGAGGACTCAAACAATATATTGGATATTTCGGGTGAGTAGACAAGCCAAAATGCCCCAAATAAGTTTTTTCAGTGACAAATTGGTATGCAAAATCTTCCAAAACATGCGTTCCTTTTAAAAAATTTGTTCAAATATTCACCAAAAATATGGGTCTTTGGGTGAAAATTTTTCTCCCTAAAGGGGGTCGTTAGGTGCTGTGGTACACTTTCCAAAATGTGGTCTGGTGACATTGAAGAGTGTCAACTCTTCATCAGTGATCCGCGTCTGTTTTTCAGTGACCGTCCTTTTCAGTGATCGTACCCGTTTACTCAGCTAGCGGGAGACAGCACGAAGCGCGGGCCTCCCACTAGTTTTTTCTCTTTCAGGCCCTCCCACTAGTTAACATAATAGCAGGCAACTCTTTTGTCAGGTGGCATTTCTTTTCAATAGTAGATAACTCTTTGTAAGTAAAGTATTGTCATGTTATGTAAGCACGGTGCAAGATTGGATTCATCACCAAGGGGTAAACCGGCGTCAAAATGAATACTTTGCTTATCGTATACGTTTGGCTTAGTCAAAGGCAACAAGGGGGTCCAAATAAGATGATATTTTTAACATTCTCTGAATTACGTAAATTATATGTAGAATTGCTCCTCTCACCATGGTCATTTCAAAACAATTTCCTAATTTTGTCTTTCAAATTGGAATAAGGAGCTATTGTTTTATTGTGAGTGCAAGAAGTCCATAAGTCTAAAATAAAGTAATCGATCGTTATTGATCGGTATCCCTAATAATAACTCGTTCCATATATCAAATGCTAGCTATGTGTATGCAAAGTTTCAGCATCTTGGTTTTTTCCTTTTATTTTTAATAGAAATTTGAAAACTTTCAATGCACCTATCTCAATATGACCCACAATGGACTGAGGAATCTCTTGTGCTCTCACTTCATAAACTTATTTTCACACCTATAGATGACATTGAAAAATTGTTGAGGCCATTCATTGCTATTGAAATCATCTTGCAGGTAACTAGTAGGGATGATACTTTAGAATTTACTAAGAAGCAATCTTTGATCTCTGGTTTATCTTAAGGACAGATGATAAGCCAACATCCCACATATAAAATGGGACATATTTTGGACTGCAAGTATCCATTGATGTGGTCTCTGATTAACAGCATTTACAAGCATCTACATCTCAATCAAAAGGGTAAAGAGTTTTGTTTCTTTTTAAACTTTTTCTAATTTAGTTGATCTTTATTTTATTCCATATGAAAAATGGCTTAGTAGAAATAAGAATAATAAAACAAACAAACAAACTAAAACCTTTGAATATATCATCTCATATGCATGCAGGTAATCTTGAATCATTTTTATTATGTTGCTCATAAACTAGTATGTTTCTTTATTGAATTGTGCCCTACGAAAACCCACTTTCTATCCTGGTGCTAAATGTTTTTTGCAAATATCAATTGACATTTAACTTCCTTTCATGCAAAAATAAACACCACAGGGTATATAGGGTAGGGACACAGGTTGATACCAAAGTGCATGGAGCGGGGGCCTGCACTGGTAAACCCACCTCTTTCCGGAAGAAGTACAAAACGTATAATACAAAGCAGGAGGAATATAACAGACTTATTTGATTACCAATACGAGAATCTTGTCCTCCGCTTTTCATTAATAACCAAAAGAAGTACAAACATACCAAGCATTACGTCAGTGAGTCAATAAAGTTCTAATGTCAGCGAAAACATCCAATATCAAACAGGTTAGATTAGGCGGAATTTTTTTTTACCAGAAAAGTCAGGAATATCCGATTTTTCCCGCGGGGTTTGGCTCTACCATGAGGACATGACTAGTATTTCTATACTCAGAGTGTTTAAGCTCTATAATAACGTTTTTGAGTGACGTAAAATTGCCAAAATATCCAATTTTTCACCCTATATCCAATTATTTTCAAACTTTATTATGTCATTGTGACGTCATAATTGGAATGGTGGTTACTATTTTGATACAAATGGAAAGAAGGGAATAACTTATTATGTTGTGACCAAATTAATAGGAATCGGCTCTTCATAAGGAAAATCAAGGGGCGGTAGGTAATCCTCCTTCCGTTGTGTTGGTAGAAAAAAAAAAACCTGTTCCATATGTTGCGTTTTGACACCCGAATCATGTCGGCGGTTGAAAAGACCCTTTTTGCGCGTTTTCGATAAAAGGTTATCGCTCCTTAAATATTGAACCAAGTAGATACATCAACAGCCTACAACTACTAATACAGTGTCATGAATAATTTTTTTTTTTGGCCCTCAATTATTGATTATTTATGACCCCCACATTGGTAGCAAAATCGCATAGAACAAATTTTAAATTAAAACCTCTGAAATAGTGTGTGGGTGTGTGTGTGTAGGGTGTGGTGTGTGGGTGTGTGAGTGTGTGGGGTGTGGGTGTGTGTGTGGGTGTGTGTGTGTGTGTGGGGGTGGGGGGTAGGGTGGGTTGTGTCTGCGTGCGCGTGGTTAACTGTGAAGTTAATTATAGAAAACCAACACACAACTTGGTCAGAGTCTTATCTCTGCTAACATGAAAGGCTTTAGTATCAGAAGAGGTCCTGTAAAACCAAACAACATTGGACTATGATGAAGTATATAGTTTCATCAATTGACTATGCTGATTTCTTTGGTTTGTTTGTTTTGTACGAATCGAAACCAAAAACGGCCTAGATGCACGATTCTATAGGGATTGTTCTAGGGGTAATGATTGTGCATGTTCCTAACTTATATCAGTAACGTTAGTCAAAATTGTGTGCCATGTTAAATGTTCAAAAAAATAAAAAAAGACAATTTGCGTGGAGATCAATCCGCTCTGCATCGTTGTTGTTACCGTTTTAGGTCATTCTTATTTTGTGCTTATATTATATGTCACTAATCCGTCAATGTGAGTTGAGATGATAGTTTTTATTTAATATTATATTTTCTTTTGATTGATTGTGTAACAGATAATCACATCATCCGTTGCAGTCCTGCCAAGAAATCGAACCATAGCACAAATCGAAGTAAATACCTACCAAAAACGTATGCCATGCCGTATCAGCTTTTCGATTTTTTATCTGAGGTAAGGCATCCATTCTGTCATTATTTATCAGACGTGAGACTAGAAATAAAAGGGTGATGCAGTATATTCTGGGCGAATAGTGTGCCAGAGGTCGGAAAACTAAATAATGGGCGACGCGCAGTTCCCGAGCTAGACCATTGTTTTTAAGTTTTTCCGGACCGCGGTATGTTTGTGTTGTAGAGCACATACGGTGATACTTGATAAGCCCGTTATGTCTATTGTGGTCTCTAGCTTCTAAAATTGACCACTTACTGATGATAAGAAAATGCATTCGCGAACCATTATGCAGAAAAATGGGCAGTAAAGACCAATCAGAAAGCTGCATTTTCAATAAGGGGCAGTAGAGGTAATAGAATGTATATTAAACGGCCATTTCGTGATCCACCGCCTCGTCCCCCGATTTACCTCAACGGTATTGAGATTTTTATATCATCTGAACCATTGACCCAGGTATAGTATGTGTGCCTAATCTTACGCGCAAATTCGATCTATTCAAGGAGAAATTCGTAATTTTGTATTTTCTGTCGGTAAACGGACAGAAATTACAACACATTGGTCTATGGGGCAGCGCAATAAAACTAATTCCCTCATAACAATGATAGCATCAAAACGCAGCATCAGAATCAACTGCATTTACGAATTATAACCTTTTCTTGAGGATATCTAGTGAATAATAAACAAACATGAATGTGCTAGAAACACGAAATGCACCTTTAAAATTGGTGTAGTTTTCAGGAATGAAATGTGTGGACAGAAGACAGTAAGTGTGCATATTCGCGGTAAGGTACTACCGTTTTCATTGTGTATGAAAAATGAACTCCTGTCAACGGTTTTGGTTAGAGGGAGCCATATTTGGGGCTAGAAATATAATACGCTAATGTTCTAGGAACAAAAGGCTTGTGTTTTTGGGGGGGGGGGGTTGGGGAAAGAAAACGTGGAATTTTGGACGAATTGAGAGGTAATTGTTTCAAGAAATGAAGTATTGTTGTCAACTACCAGTGTGGAATATTCCATGTTCGTAAATTGGGGCATCAAATAGAGAAACCATAATAACGATTGCGCTTTAAATGGTCTTGAAGAGAAGTGGTGAATAAAATACAAAATATTGCGAATCTGAAGGTATTTTGGGCAATGATTTATATCACAGAACACTTTAGATGTGTTACTGAAGAGGGATATAAGTTTTTGTCAATTGTATCGGACCCGAATGTAGCCTTTTTTGTGTGATGGTTTCAACTTGTGGCCTGAAGAATGTGGAAGAATCGAGAAATCAAATCCAATATTCCTTAATACATTGTATCAAATTATCCCCAATAACATTGATGAAGTAGTGTATAACAGAGTGTGACGTCATGATCTGTACATGCCGCCTTAATACCTCATGGGATTATGGGATATGATGAAATAGATCAAAGTATCTAATCTGATAGCTTACCACTTATATGTTATGTGGAAAAATCAAGTAATCAAATCCAACATCCCATAATACATTGGGCTATTCCAGATAAAAAGAAAATGCCCCCACCATAGAGTGCACCGGAATTCCAGACTTTTTGTCACTTATGAAAGCTGGAATTCCAGAATTTAATGTCTACTACAAGGTGGGAATTCCAGCCATTTTACATTTTCTTTAAAACAAAATCCCAGAAAAATTCTACAAAAACAAAAAACGTTCCTTTCAATGGGTATAGAAGGTGACGGAATTCCAGGTTTTTTACGATTTTCAGAGGAAAATTCCAGGGGAAAAAATCAATATTTTCAACTTAAGACGGTATAGAGGATGATGGAATTCCAGGTTTTTTTGCTTTTTTGTAGCAAAATTCCAGAAAAAATAACCCGTTCCCTTCCTGTATTTTATTTCCGAGTTTTGTTTGGATTATTTGATGGAATTCCAGAAATTGTTTGCAATAGATTTCAAAATTTCCAAGTTTTATTAAGGGTTGACACGTCACCCGCTATACCCCTAAACATAATCTTCTGGGAATTCTATGGGTTTTTTTTACATTGGTAGTCTAGGAATTCCTGGTAATTTACGGAAGGTAGTGTCTGGAATTCCAGGTAATTCATGGAAGGATAGCCAGGAATTCCAGATATTTTGTGAGGAAAAAATTACCTGGGGGTCGTCTTTGTGATGATCCTGCTGATGCACTCTGTGATTATTATTAGACCATTACATCTTCTGTTCTAGATGAACTTTGCCCTATTGCCGCTAAGGAAGGAGCATACCATCAGGACTCGCCTTCCTTGGTAAAATAGCAAGATCCACAACTCTAAATTTTGCAACGGGTAATGTAGTTGTATACAAATGGTTGAACCATTTGTTAAACTCTAGTGATAATATGTAGCCAAAAGAACTTTGAATAAATCTGTTAATGTACACTGCGAATAAGTCATAATATGTTTTACAAAATGACCCATGGGGACATCTGGGTCAAAACTGAAGGCACATACTTTTCAGTTTTTATTATACAGATACAAATAAATATCGTTTGTGCGTTGCATGTGCTTGTATTTTCGGGACAACTACGTATTAGTGACACTTACATGTAGTTGTCCCGAAAATACAATCACATATTTTTGTATAAAAAGCTGAACATCGTCTGCAAACAATTTACAAGCGTTTTCCCGTATTGCAATCAGTAGTTAATCTATGGTCATTTTATGAGATATAAAATGTCATTTTTAGCACTCTTTGTAAACATGTCTATTCAAAGTTCCTTTGGCTACATAGTATCATTTAACAAATGGGTCAACCAATGCACCAGGAGAGGCGTCTTAAGCCTAGATAGCGCAAACCCAGTGTAAGGTTAAAATCGTTGTTGATGCTAAACGTGACCTTTTTACGGACAAATTTATTTGTTGTAGTACTAAGGACATGTTCATAACACTTAAAGTCTTTTGAATGTTTGCCCAGTGCTAATTCTGACACTGATCTTGCCAATGATTTCCTGACATCCTTTGTTGATTTAGGTACAATACGACTGTCAATGCTGAATCTCTCCAGGCAGATAGGATTTGCAAATGTTATATGCCAGATTTTAAAGCACTCTCTGACTCTAAAGCTGCTGAAATAATTGGCCAATGTCCCACAAGGTTTGCACTATGGACACACTTCCTGCATGGCTCATTAAACAGAACTTGATTTTTTTATAACCTATCATCACTAGGATAGTAAACAGTTCTCTATTGACAGGCATATTTCCTCAAAATTGGAGGCATTCTATCATTATCCCTATACTTAAGAAGATATCTTACGATCATGATGCACTTAAAGAGCTATAGGCCAGTTGCCAATATCAAATTCATTGTCAAATTGATTGAGAAGGCAGCATCACGGCAGGTAATGCAGCATGTTGGCGATCATGATCTTGGTGAGCCATTGCAATCTGCATACAAAGCTCACCATTCCACTGAGACAGCCCTACTCCAGGTTAGAAATTACATCCTTTAAGCCTTGGATGCTAATAAGGCTGTCTTGCTTGTATTGCTTGACTTAAGTACTGCCTTGCATACCATTGACCATATTTTAATTAAAAGGATTAAAACCAATTTTGGTATCACAGACACTAATCTTGCCTGGTTTAGATCATATCTCACTGACCGAAGTACCCGAGTGATGGTTAACCATGAAATTTCCAAGCAGCATATTTTCAACTACTCCGTTCCTCATGGATCCATTGTATGTCCGCAAGGTTTCATAATGTATACTAAAGGCGGGTGACAGTAAATACCTATTATTAGGAATCATGATGTTAACTTTCCCGTATGCTCAGCTTTTCTGTTGATTTTAATCCAAAGAATCCGGGTGATTGTATTATCCCTTTTTAAATTCCTATTTTGTGCTACTTTTCAAAAATCACGGAGCGGACCCTGTCTTGTATTTACGGCGAAAGTGCTCCACGATCTAACAACACAAATACCGCTATATACCTAATATCTTAGTAGAAGTTTTACCAAACTTAGCAACTGCTTTGTGAAGGATAACGTAATAAACAAGGTTTTCACGGACATTATGTTTGTATTTCAAAAATATAAAAATAAATTGAGAATACAAGGAAAAACATTATTGCATAATTTCTACACATGTTTGGCAACAAGAAACATTGATATTCGTAAGAATTCAAGCTGCTAAGTATGTTTTCAATTTTTTATAATTTTGATGTTGTGTTTCGGACATCAATTCTCTCCTATTTTTCGGTGTTTGAAGGCAAAATATCTCATAGAAAAGAAAACGGAAAGCATGGCAAAGTATATATGTCCAAATGCAGCTCATCGGCTCCTATCAAAATATTACCCTTTTGTTCCAATAAAGCATTGTTGAAAAGACTTATTAACCAAGACACAAAATTTCTGGAAATGCACCGTTTTCATGAAAATCGACCATATATGACACAAACACCTTGATGTCAAAAACATGCTGCAGATGAATCAAGAATAGACATTGTCTTTGCCACGCCCTGTGTTTGAAAAATCTGCCTCCAATACGGTTAGATCTCTATATGACACTTATGTTCCTGCATCTGCGATTTTCCTTATTGTTTTAAATATAGCATTATGAAACCATGTGCAAGATCCACTAATTTGACTAAAAGGCTTAAGAAGTATTTAGGCCAATTTGAAGGTGCTGATTTGAAATAGACACAAAGTCACCACATTGGTGCAAAATGTATTTTAGAGGGGAATTAACAACTGATTTCCTTACTTTTTTTAAATATAGCATTATTAAACAATGCCCAAGATCCATGCTAATTTGACTAAACGGATTAAGACGTGTTTGAGGTAAATTTGAGGGTGCAGATTTTAAATATACACCACACAAAATCACCCCACGTTAGTGGAAAGTTGATTTCAAAGCGGAAATACCAGACTTTCCTATCATTTTTGAAAATAATAGGATTATCAAGAGATAATCAAGGCAGCCTTGATTATCATGTTCATGTACACTGTTAAAAATTTCCGTAAATTAAGAAAACAGATTTTCCGTAAATTTACGGAAAATCTGTTTTAGAAAACAATAAAAATAAAAAACAAAAAAACATAAAAAATGTTAATTTACGGAAATATTTCAAAAATTTCTGGCAGCAAAATTTCCGGATTTTTTTTATTTGGTTCCGTAATTTTAAATTACGGAAAAATTCTGTTAAAATACACATTTTTTCCATAATATGAGACAAATTTCTGTAAAATTACTGTCAAAGTTCCGTTAATTGACAGAAATTTCTGTAAATTTACCCTAAAATGTCTGGAAATTCTGCTGCCAGAAATTTCCGTAAATTTACGGAAATTTTTTTAACAGTGTAATATTTGCCTAAAACTAGCCATTATAATTAAAGGGGACTCTTCTATTGTTTTATGGTGGCGGATTGTATTCGCAAAATTATCTAGAGACGCTTAAATGTTGTTGATGCTCTCTTTATATGAGAACGAGTGAAATTAGCAAGTGAACTAGTTACTTTATAATGCGTATATTTTTCTTAAACATTTTAAGGCTGCCCTGCTAGTATTGCTTGACAAGAGTGCTGCCTGCCTTCGATACTATTAAGTTAACCGTGACATTTTTGTTAGTAGGCTCGAAATCAGCTTTGGTATCACTAGCCTAGTTTAGATAATATCTAACTATCGTAGTACTAAAGTGATGGTTATGACAGATGTCATGAAAAAAGGAAATGTTCTTTATTTGTCAAAGACGGATGGTCTTTTAATACTTAGTTCACAAAATAATACTGAGTTAAATGAAAAAGAGGTAACATTAAAAAGAGAAGAGAAATGAAACTGCGTGTTCTTGCTCGCGTTTTTTGTTTGTGTGTGCATTTTTTCGAATATGGCACGACTTAAACTGTGGTGTACTTACCTAATCGACGTTGTTCTCAAAATTAATAAAGCAAATTCAGACGAAAATTGAACAGCGTATGGAGATAGCCTTTATGAATATGACAATTTATAAAAAAATAATTTGGAAATTATAAGAGGATTTAATTTTTGGGCAATGCACACAGATATTCAGACACTATTTTCAGAAAGTTTAGACTATTTTTATATTGAATAAACGATAAATTACAGTAGATAATTATAATAACAGCCATGCAATATTTTCTTTGATACAGATTTCGAGTGAAAACACAAGTTTATGGGTTCAAAAGAATATCCAGCACAGAGGAGTATCAATCAAAAATGTTGAAGGTATTTTTTTTCTTTCTCTCTCTCTCTCTCTCTTAGTGGGGGACTGTAGTGCACAGATCTTATGTGAGTGTGCAAATCTGGATAAAACTGCGAATTTTAGTATACAAGTACAAAAAAAAATTGATGGAAGCACTTTCCACACCCCTTTCATGGGCCCCTAGCTTGAAGTTGAAGGTTACACAGGGGTAAAAATTTAAAATGTTCCGATTGTGTTGAAAAGCATACCATGATGTTTGTCTGGTTACAAGGATTCCAAAAAAGGTATAGTTTATACTACCTATGGCTTATAGTTTTGGAATTATAGGGTAAAAACTGTAAAAATGGTGAAAAAGTCAATTTTGGCTTGTACATGGGTCAAAAATTAAAAGTTGCTCCAATTTTTGTAAGACGCGGTTCAAGTTGTTGGTTCAGCTCATAGAATGAAATATAGGAATAGTTTTGACTATCTTAAGTGTTTGGTTATTAACCAAAATGGCGATAAAGTCAACAACTACTGGCAGCTATTGGATTCTTTTGACCTGTGACCTATTTTTTTGGATAACGTGAAAACTAAGCATAACAGATAGGGCAAACTATTACTTATTTCAAGCTAGAGAAGCAATTTGCACCACATATTACCTGAATCAAAGCAACTAAAATTGACTTTTTCGCTATTTTTACAGTTTTTACCCCATAAGCCATATATAGTGTAAACTATACCTTTTTGGAATCCTTGTAACCAGACTAACATCATGGTGTACTTTTCAACATAATAGGAACACTTAAAAATGTTGACCCCTGTTATAACCTTGAAACCCAAGCTGGGGCCCATTAAGGGGGTTTGACAAGTGCTTCCATCAATTTTATGGATTATCAATGCCTAAAGTACTTGTGTGCAAAAATTCACAATTTTATCCGGAAGCGCACACTCTTTCACTACAGTCCCCTGCTATTTATCAGTAGTGCGTATACACCAATCCAACGCCTCATTATACTCTCCGTCATAATAGTCTGGGGCCAAAACTAAAAACCCGAAAATAGCGTCCGCACAATTTTTTTGGGCTGTTTCTACATCCTGAAGACCTACTGAGTGAGAAACTGAGGGGTGCCAAAATTGCACCCTTGAGCATTTTGAAATATCCAAGATGGCCGCCAAGATGGCCGTCACCACATAAAATTAGCAATAACTCAGCTTCTAAAGCAGCTATAAAGATGATTCTAGCGTCTTTGTATGGGTTTTGGTGTCACTGAATTCAAATTTGTACTATTTTTAAATACCAAAGTATTCCCTATACTGAAATCCAAGATGGCCGCCAAGATGGCCGCCACCACGTATAATAAGCAATAGCTCAGTTTTTAAAGCAGCTATAAGTATGATTATTGTGTCTTTGTATGGGTTTTGGTGTCAATGAATTCAAATTTGTAGTTCTTTTTAACACTAAAGTCTTCCCTATACCGAAATCCAAGATGGCCGCCATCACACACATATACTTAGCAATGTCTCAGCTCTTGAAGCAAACACGATTGTAATTGAGGTGTCTTTCTATACGTTTATGGGTATCATAATTTAAATTTCTACTCTTTGAAAGCATTACAGTGTTTCCTTACACTAAAAGTGAGAGTTGGCAAAGCATTCAAATATTCTACCCAATTCACATAGCACGAACCTGTTATAACTGGTAGATGTTTTTTTTTTTTTTTTTTTTTTTTTTTTTTTTTTTTTTTTTTTTTTTTTTTTTTTTTTTTTTTTTTTTTTTTTTTTTTTTTTTTTTTTTTTTTTTTTTTTTTTTTTTCCAACCCTGGACTGTAATGTTTCTCTTAACTCTAAAATAATATTGAAATACATTTATTTTAAAAAGGGCATGGTTGGATTCGAACCTGTGATACATGCATTATAAATCGATGCTCTTATCCACTACACTAGCGAGGGAGGATGTGGGAGGTGATTGATTTTAATCCTACATAAGCTTTATGGAATAAAGCAATAATACTATTGTGATATGATAGCACTGTATGCAGTGTATACATTGAGTCAGTTATAACACGTACCTGCTGAATAACAATAGCATTTACCAGTTATAACAGGTTCCTGCTATGTGAATTGGGTGAATATTCATAATGATGCAAAAGTTGACAAAAAGGTAGTCTTAAGTTAGCAGACCATTTAACTGTGAATATAATGCACAAACTTACATTATAGTTTTACTGTAAGGTAACAAAACATTCAAGTATGGTGATGATGTACAACATGTTGTCATCATACGGTAGTTCAAAGTTGGCAAAGTGTTAAACTATGAAATTACCCCAAAGTAGTTGTCATGATCGGGTAGTCTAAAGTTGGCAAAATGTCCAATTACAAAGATGTTGTTCAGGTTTGCATAATATGGTAGTCTATATTTGGCAAAGCGTTCAACTATGAAAATAATGGAAAAGTTGTCATGAACGGGTAGTCTATAAAGTTGGCAAAACGTTCAATATAAAGATGTTCCACAAGTTGTCATACTAAGGTAGTCCCATAGTTGCAAGCACTCAAATATAAAGGTGATCACATTGTCTTCATTACGTTTCTTTATGGGCAACACAGTCAAATTAATGATGGAGAATATTTCATAAAAAGGGTAATCTTTAGTGGGCAAAACCGCAAGATTTAGATGTAATGTCCGTCTTAATTGGCACCCTTGTTCATCAAGTCTAAAAATAGCGCGATGCATAACTATCCCCACATATTGTCAAATGTTCTGCGTATAAGGAATTACTCTTTCGGAAACCAATTCAAACAAAAAAAGCCCACGCTGACACTAAGAAGGCTGTGCAATTTTGTCAAAATAAATTAATAACACAACATATCGACTCAAAATATTCCTGCCAAACTGATTCCTCAGTTTCTTTACATAGTTTCTTCTTGATCACTTTGGTCAGGTTGAATCATCTTTAATTTTTAAGTCCCCTTATTTTTCACCAGTTGCCAACCTTCTTGCATGCACAGAAATTCACATTTGCCCTGAAGTGCATGGTGATAGATTTTCACAGGAGCCAGGCGCGATTCAATTCAAGTATTGGTCGATTTGGTCTCTTGCGACAGACAGTCGGTCAAGAAGCAGCCACCACCCCCCCCCTCGGTTGCATCTTAAAACTCGAGGGTGAATCGCGACTCTGTCCCGTTGGTCTCCTCTTCACGATAAATTTGATGACATCTTTGCGAAGACTGTTGAGGCGTGGTCAAAAAAACGATAATCGGTCTCTCTCTATACTACCGAAATGTCTCGTCACATACGTTTCCCATAGGCCGGTGGATTGGCGCGTCAGGAGGGGCTCTTCCTGCTCAAAGGATTCCATAAACAGGTTAGCCAATTGGTGTGGAAACGAGAGAACCCATCATTAGCCCATCCCAGTTTGGAGTATAGGTCCCTCACGGTATGAAGTACGTGTTTAGTCCCAACAACAACCTCCAACAGCCTTTTCCTGTCAGCGAGGCGGAGGATGTCTAGCTGTCAATCAGTGTTCGTCATCTTTGCGAGACTCCATGGTAATGGCTTCCTTTCGAAGAACAATGTGAATACGATCTACCTCACAGATACCTAGCACTATCTCCGAGTTCCTTTGAGGTCAGAGTAGATATGAACGTAACGAAATCGCCGCTTCTTTTACATGGTGTCTGTGTCCTTTCCGGTCACAGCGTTGAAGTATGTGGTCGCTCCTTGGCTATGCTGAGTCGGAAGCCATAGCCGAAACAGAGAAGAACTACATGTGTAAATTTTTAAAGACACTAACACTCTACTACCACAACATAGCACACCTAAAGACCCTTCTTCCCATACCTCCAACCTGGAGTTATCTATCTCTACTATCCTTGAGGATCATGTGGACAAAGTGTACATTGGGGAAACCGGCAGATCATTAAAAGACGAACCTACGAACCCAGAAGCGACGCAGACGGGCAACACAAAAAAATCGGCTATCGCCGACATTGTGTGCAACGACCAACATATAATGGACTGGGACATGACTAAAATTCTGGACAGGACCAACATTGGACTGAAAGAAACTCTCAAGTCTACACCCCCTACATCAAGTCTCCCCTAACAACTTCAATAGGAGACAATATGACAATTTCATCCTGATGGGCTAGAGCTACTCCCAAGGAGCGCCTCCTCACCAATGACCGGAATTTATTATTAGGTTCCTTTCCGCATTCTTATTGTCTATCTCCTTTGTTTACTGGTGTAATATAAGGTGCAACTCATGACTGTTTAGAGTTTGCCTGTGACATTCGCTAGAGTTCAAAAGCTCAGCCTTCCAATGTGGATGCCTCTAGGGGAAAAGATTCATAATCCATGACGATCCTCGTCCAATAAGTCGTGTCCTACTGTCGCTCGTTTCTCTGAAGAACCTTTCACGCAGCCCAGGGGTTGTTCTTCTTCTTCTTCTGGGTACGATGTCAGCAACTAAATATGTTGTAGACGTTGTGCGCCACTCACTTTTATTGGTATTGGGGTTGACGAAGTCTTGTCCACCCGGTGGACGAAAGGCAGGGCAATCATTGAGAATGTGATTCGCAGTATGTGATGTAGAACCACAATTGGCAGGTTGGGATGGTCGCAGCCCCCATACGGTGCATATTGCTATGAAGCGAACCGCCCTTTGTGTGCGAACCGTTAAGGTGGAACCTACATTCCTTGCGTGGAAGATTGCTACCATGCAGGGTGGTATTCTAGTCATAGGTGTAATAGTGAGGTTGTGTGGTCTTGAAGTATCTAGCCAGGCAGTATTTCATGCCTGTAAGCATGTCTGCGAATGGGGAGCTTGGGGAGTTTAGCAGCGTGTCGCAACAGGTCACGAGAGCACAGTCTCTGTCTGCCGAGCTGGTAGTGAATTCTTTACCTGTTATGCAGCAGTGTTGACAAATTATGTCGATAAGCTGTACTTTGTTTTTCCTACACTTATTAAGATGACTTGAAGCCATTTTTTTGTCCACCACGTTGGTTTATTTTGAACTCATTAACACCTCTGGCCAAACTTAATCATAATTCATCCTCCTCATTTGCTTACTCCTATAGCAACTGCATACTCACTTCCACCACCTCAGGTGCTGTCGATCCAACACATACGTCGACAAACCAGTTCGGCGATGCGTGATCAGGATTGGAGAGGATCATGCAAGTTTGGAGCTTTCTTTTGTAAGTCTTCTGTATGAAGCAGCCTGAGTTTCCCTGAATCATAAATAATGATAACAATGACCACGTGACATTACACATATAATCCAAAAAAAAACAAAAAAAAAAAAAAAAAAAAAAAAAAAACAAAAAAATAAAGACACTAACCCATATCTTATGTACTTCTGAAGCTGAGATTACAGCTAAGCAAAATTTGTGGCAGCCAATTGTTGGCCATTTTGGCAGCCATCTTGGATTTCGGCTATTATCGGAAGCCTTAAGTATTTCAAAGAGTACAAATTGAATTCTTTGACACCAAAAACCTATATACAAAGGCACTAGAATATCACTTGTTTATGTAGAAGCTGATATATTGCGTAATATAATGTGGTTGCGGCCATCTTGGCGGCCATCTCGGATTTCGGTATAGGGAGACTCTTAGTGTTAAAAGAAGTACAAATTTGAATTCACTGACACCAAAAACCCATACAAAGACACCAGAATCATCTTCATAGCTGCTTTAGAAGCCGAGTTATTGCTAATTTTCTGTGATGGCGCCATCTTGGCGGCATCTTGAATTTTCCAAAATGCTCAAGGGGGCAATTTTGGAAACCCCTCCGTTTCTCAATCAGTAGGTCTTCAGGATGCATAAACAGCCGAAAAAATTGTTGTGCGACGCTACTTTTGGGTTCAGGGAAAAAAGTGGGGTTTTGGCCACCAGCACTATAATTTTCCTTGTTCTCTTCGGCATCAAGACTACGACACATTCACGCCAGACAGAATCAACAACGCGTAAATGAAATACATAGTCTGCCGTTATAACAACACGCAGCAACTTCGCGCGAGTATGAGACGCCTATTTCAGAAAAGGATTGTAACAGCGACTATAGCAGCCAGTGGCTGTTCGTTGGGGTACCCGCTTATAATTTACCTAAATGTGCAGATCTAAGGGGCGGTCTACAAGTGTTTTTGCCCCACTTCTACTGCAATTATTTTTTGACTATAACCAATATAATTACTTACTGCTTGTCGTCCCGTTTGTAGCTACGGCGCTCCGGAAAGTGTGTAGTCTGATGTGTCCCAGACTTCGAAAGATATTAAATTAGGTACTGCGCGAGAGATTAATGTTTATCAGTCCGTCATAGCATGCAAATGAAACGAAATCTCACATATCGTCCGGAAAATGAAGGGTTCTATGGAGATTTTTGCATCAGAGGATCCGTTTACCGATGTTTTCGTTTTGGATCTGTTATCGTAATTGCGTCTGAAACTACCAGAGTGGGGGTGGGGGGTATACCTTAGACCCCTAGCGAGAAAATTGAACGTTTTTGTCGGGTACTTCGGTGCTCGCATATACGGAAAAGTTAACAACAATACGCTACCGGGCCGCATCTTTTCCCACAATGCCTTTCGCTATTATTCCAGTCTTGAGAATTTTCAAACGCCTGCGCCAACTTATTTTTTTTCAATTTTAGAAACAGCGATATACGTACTTACCGACCGCCGTATGTGGAGCCATGTGGTCGAACCAACTTGTGAAAATGGGAATTTATTTTGATCTTCTGTTGTCCTATCGTAACTAACAGGGCCTCTGACTGGCTAAACACGGGAACACACAGAACTGCTTAACGGGACCTTGCATTTACAGACCACACATTAGGAAGAGGGGGTTTTTTTTTGACTGGCGTATAGGTGCCCAAAAACCATGAAGCAGCGAATTTTGATATGGTTGACCATGGCAACCAGGAGCTAACCAATCAGAACCTTATGCCATAATTCAAAATCAAGTACCCTAATTCAAGCACATGGTCTCTTTTACTATTACATTAAACAAATAAGAATCGCCTTTTGTTTTTACGTTCTATGCATTTCTATAGACCAATACAAAGAAGAAACTATTGGTGGTTCTTATCGTAATGAATCACTACAAGACGGCAATGTATGGAAGATGCCCAAAATCTCTCTTGCAAGAAGGAGGAGGGTGGTGAGTCACGGGAGTTGCCATAAATGAGAGTCTTATATCACTCACTCATTGTGCGCATATTTTCTCTTCAAGCATCGCCGCATCTGGAGTAAGCCCAACATCTTACTCAAGACATTTGAATTTAGGAAAGTAATCTGCCAGCTATGATCGAGCCTTAATGACTATGATAACGATGCGAGATGATAATGATGACTGATCGCTGATTCGATGATGATGACGACGACGCCTGATGATATTATTATAATTGTTATTGTCGTTTGCTGTTTATTATTATTATTTATATTCTTGTGGTTTATCACACAAAAAAAAAACAAAAACAGCTTTTGTTTTTTTTCTTTTTTTTCTTTTTATTTTCCGGTTGGTTTTATTGGTCTGGTTCTTTGTTTTTTTTTCCGGTGTGGTTTTTTTGTCTTACTGTGTGTGTTGTCTCTCGCCGGGATTTGTTTTTTTGGTTGGGTGGTTTTTTTTGGTTGGTGGTGGTTTGTTTGCTGTTGGTATTTTGATTGTATTTGTCGTTTTGTTTACGTTTTTCCATTCTTTGTTATGGTGCTTTTCCCTAGTTCCTTTTTGATCTTTTTTTTTGGTGGCGGTTGGGTTGATTGTTGGTGTTATGGTATGTTTTATGTTTTTTTTATTGGTCCGTTTTTTTAGATATTTTTCTGTGGCTTTTATGATTGGTTTTTTGTTAGGGTGGTGTTTCTTTGGTTTGTTTTTTTTTTTGTTTATTTTTTTGTGTTTTGTTTTATTTTTGTTTTTGTATTTGTTTTAGTATGGTGTTTTTGTTTTAGTACCTTTTTTCTTTTTTTAATGTGTATTCTTTTTGGTTGGAGTGGAGGTGCGGTTGGTGGGACCCGTGGAGAGCCGTCTGGTTTGGGAGCTTTAGAAGAGGGTCACTGGAATCTCTGTACCTACTACAACTAAGAAACAACAGTTTGGAAGCATGTTGTCTTTCTGTTTATTTTTGTGTTGTTTTTTTTTTCTTGCCCCCCTTCGGGGTTTACCCCCCCCCCCCGCCCCCCCCCCCCCCCGCCCCCCCCCACCCCCCCCCCCCTGCCCCCCTCCCCCCCCCTCCCCCCCCCGGCCCCTCCCCCCCACCCCCCGCCGATGTGGTGGGATCTCCCGTTGGGACGCGCACCCCCCCCCCCACCCCCCTGTGTCCCCCCCTCCCCCTTTTTTTTTTTTTGTTTACAAAAACCTTCCGGGGTCTCCAAGGTGAGCAAGAGAGGGGAGAACAAAATAACACAACCTCGATCCTCTCTCTAGGTTTGTTCTATCTTCTAATATTTTTGTAGATCTTGCACTACACACAATGTTATAATTCAGAATTCAGTCAGCACCACACCTTTGTGGACTGCGATAGGCGTTCAATATCGGAAATATGTAATCCTCATTACATCTGTGTCTCCTTACCAAGAGCGTAACTCCTAGACAACGACATAGTCAGTCGGATGTGCCCAAAGCGATTTAATTCGACCAATTACGAGGACCGAAAACCATACGTTACTGATGGTGACCATTATGTGTCAATTAGGAAGGTTAGTTTCATAATCATTCTACAGTTATAGTAGATTTCAAAATAAGTGAGACCTCATTAAAAGTTTTAGGTCTGTCCATTCACCGTGAGAGGTAAGAGGAATTATTTTAATGGCTACATGTAAAAATGTTTATGATACTCATACAATATATAGTAATGTAGCTAGTAAATAAATGTTGAACTAAAATACATTATTCATATCTATGATAGATGGATGTTTCAATTGAAGTATCATGAAAGCATCAGCGTTTATTTCATTAAACGTTGTTATTTGAACATAACTTACCTTTGACACTGCAAAATATCATTCCTTGTCACAGCATTGGAGAAATAATGCATTCTTATATCGATGTACACTCAACACAACTAAGTTTTTATTTGGTCATCAAAAATGGGCCAACCTTGTATTAAGAGATTAGCGCAAAGCTGATTTGACATCCCAGCCAACAATGGCATGTATAACTGAATGCATGAGTTTCCAATAAGCCGATTCTGTACAGGAACTTTGTACCATGGACACAATAATTATGTTTTGTAATGACAGCAAAGGCCTAATTTCTGCACCCCCGCCCAGTTATGTATTGAAATCTACTATAGGCGAGTATCTACGGAGGGGTCCCGTGCACCACCCCCCCCCCCAGGACTCTACCAAACCAACTTTTTTTGCTTCCTTTTATGGTCATATTACACATTTGAAATGTTAAAAAAATTGCATCCCCCAGGACTCTACCAAACCAACTTTTTTTGCTTCATTTTACGATCCTATTACACATTTGAAATGTTTAAAAAATTACGGCACTTTGGCAAAATTCAAAGTGGCGTCCAAAATTGCTGCCAAAATAGGTAAAATCATAAAAACGGTATGTTACAGCCAAAAGATGTGTCAAATTGGTAAAATATTAATTGGAATTTGGTTCTAATCATTAGTTAATAATTTACCATTATTGGATTTTCCCCCAAATCTACAAATCCAAGATGGCGTCCAAAATGGCTGCCAAAATTGGTAAAATCATAGACAATGGATTATAACATTTAATAGATGTGTCAAATTGGACCAATATTTATTGAAATTTGTTTTCTAATTATTGGTGCGGTCTATATTCTCTTTTTCCTCGGCCTTTTTTTCGTTTTCATCATTTTGCATCTTTATTTTTTCTCTTTGTTTATGACTTTCTAATATCTTTTCTTTTTTACATTACTTGATCATGAAATTTACATTAAATAAATATAACTTAAGTGACTTTGGACAAAGTTTTCACTTATTTGTGGGCTGTCCCGATGGTTAAATCATGCACAAAATCTAGAAACTTGGAGAAACTGGCGAGCACAGAATTAAATAACGACGAGAAATACACGGCATTAGCGTTATTCTGAAATATTTTTCAGAACACGGTATTAGCGTTATTCTGAAGTATTTATATATATATATATAGAGAGAGAGAGAGATTTGTCAAGTTACTTTTTCGGGTTGTATCATTTACTTGATCTTCGCGTGCATTGAATTGAGTTTCGCATCGTCATAGATTCTGCTACAATCGTGCATTATAGGCCCACCCCTTCTAAAATATAAAATCTAGAAACTTGACATGTCTTTGAAACTACTCTGTTTATATATACTGTAAATGCTTAGGTCGTGTTTGATCCAAATGATGTTAGACTTTCATCCAATTACCTATCCATCAATTTGTTGTCTGACGCTATGCAACATTGAAGATAGGTCTACACTGTATTTGTGTAATACCTGTGGGACGAATTGCATTAATAAAAGTATGAATAGTAATGAATAAAAACGAATTGTATTTGTGCAAGTGCCGTCGACCCAACAGGTGAGACGAATTCTATGTTCCAAGGACAAAAGTTAGAGGTGCAACGAGAGATTTTGAGGCACCCAAATGTTGTGTCATAAATAGTAATTTCATATAGATTAGACACTCGATAGATTTCTTACCTTGTATTTGGCTACAGAAATGTCTTAAAAGAGAGAAAAAAGGTGATTTTGATTTGCTTATATTTCAATATAAAACATAGGCTGAATTTCGTATTTGCTCCTATACAAAATTAGAAATTTCACAATTTTTGTATCAAAGAAACATTTCTCAGCGTAATTCTTTCAGATGGGGATATTTTTAATGGAAGCTTTACATCAGGGCAAAAATCAGTACTTTCTGTTTTTTAAGGAACACCTGATATGTGATATCTCTTGTTGCACCTTTAATGACCAATATATGAAATGCAGTGGCCATACTTTGAAATACAATTGACGAAATTTATTTCAAGAGATGCACAATCCATATTTTAAAGACGAATTATAACTTAACCAGATATGATATGTAATGCAAATAGTGTTTAATTAAACGGAAAACCTATAGTTACTTTCCCTCCTTTTTACAAAATGTAAAGACCCAAATTGTTTTCAAATTTGTGGAAGTAATTTCAATAAGGGTCCATTTCATTATGTCTGAATATTTTTTCAAGCCATGATATCCCTTTAAAGCCATTTTTGCCACTTTTCAAAAATGGCCCAAGAATTACAGAGCGGAATTCTGCTTTGTTTTAGGGGGAGATGGCCCCTAAGAAGCAAAACAACGTTACCTCCCTTTCTGTGGTGACTTCAGCTTGATCTGGACTTTTCCGAGAAGGACGTTAGAAATAGAAGACAAGGTCTCAAGGTCCTTTAGCTTGGACTATAACACGTATTCCGAGCCAAAGCCCCAACAAAGAACTTGCGGTCTCGGAGATCCAACTAACAGGGGCACGAGCTACGTTGATTGACAGAGTACCAATTATATTCAACATGTCAGCAGATGTTTCTTCAGCACTCTATCAATATAAAATCGACCTACTAAAATCAATTGCAGCATTAATTTCACACAGTATTGTAAATGTCATATTATTTTGTATACTTTTATAACATTGATTCTTGTTTACAGTTTAACAAATTAGAAAGATATTTCAGTCTTGGATATTCGGATGAAGCAATGGACGTGAAGCAAGCCTTGGATAAATTCATAGAGTCACAGACAGGTATTAATAATAATAACAAAATCGTTGGACAAAATATTCTCTGACGATTGGGTCTCTTTTAACGGGAAAGCACCAGGAAAGTTATCTTGTTATGTAACATCTCTTTAAAATCAAAAGAGATAGCAAAGAGACAAACACAAAAGTCTCTTAGGCTGAATGCCACAGCGTTAAGTTGTGTCCCAACCAGGACTCTATTCAAAATATGAAAATTGTGTCGCAGAATATCTACGGGTCAAAGGTGAATCCCAGAGCCATGATACTATCAATATTCTTGAATTAAAAAAAAAAAAAAAAAAAAAAAAAAAAAAAAACAAATTTGAGCGTGGATTTTTGCATAAATTTATTACAAAGAATATATATTAATATTATAATATAATAAAAAGACGCACGTTCAAGCTCCACGGCAGGTTAATTTGCCCGTAGCTGCGACTCTATTTTCTTTGCTTTCACGTCTCTACTCATTTAATGATATAAATTCTGTAGTGTCACTGGATTCATACTGAATTGTTTCCAATTTGTTAACACAAGATAAAACAAGATGGGTACATATTCGAGATATTTTTAAATCATAAATCATTCTATTTCACGTTTGATTAAGTGTACCGTGTTCTATCCTCCTCAAGCTCTCCTTTTTTATTATTTTGTGGATTGACAAAGGGTGCAGTGTTGATGCCTTATACGAACAAATATATGATGCTGTGAGAGGAGTACTACAAACGTGGAGTAGACATGCGAAGAGAAAAGAGTAAGAAATCTCTGCACGTTTGTTTTCAGTGATGTTTCAAACCATAATTTAATTGTAAATTTTGGTCTTAACACGGCGATTACAGTCAGTTTGAAACACTTCTATATCCCTGACGTCCATTAACTGCATTTTTACACTTTTGAAAAATTACGGAGCGGACCCTGCCTTGTTTTAGGGGAAAGTGCCCCTGGATTTAACAAGAAAAATAACGCTACCTCCCTTTATTGCGGTGATCGTCAGGTTGGTAGTAATTTTCCTATAGGGATATTTAAAACGAATACACTGCCAGCATTTGTCTACAGTGTGTCAAAAAACCGCAACACTTGGTGCCAGGTGCCATAAGTTTTAAAAGCATAAGACTACTTGTTCATTGTTGTAAGGTAAGATGGGTCTGTTAGCTAATGTCCCTGAAAGGTTCATAAAGGTAGAGTCAATATTTTTAAGATATGACCCCAGAAATCAAGTAACCTGCAGTACCCATTTTACCAAATTGAGACACTAGGAACTATACAAATTCGGCAGTGTATTTTTGCGTGAAGAACCACCAACATGAATCTAAGTCCAACCACCATTTTACTCTTTTTTTAAATGACAGGAGCTACAACAGATATTAACATAAGAATGTTTCCATAACAGCTAATAAACGTGCATTTTAAAACACTCATAAGATGAAAGTAGGAATTAATGCTCACCAAACACCTCATGTTGTCCAAATTAGACAATTAGACAGCATTGGATTAGAGCTAATATCAATCATCGTGTTGTGACAGAACACAAATAGTTATCTTAACCCTAAATTGAAAGAACCAAATGAATATCCTGATATTGTTATTGAGTTTTGCTTTGAAAACACATATTACTTTCATAAAATTTAGCAGTTCAGAAATTAACATCTCCAAATGTATTTATTCACCAATAAATTGATGCTTTATCATTATCAGTTTCATTATAATTATGTAAATGCAGTTATTTGATCAGTGGAAATTGTATTCCATAAAATTAAGGCAATTAAATATTGATTGCAAGCGAAATTGTATTTGCCATTCTGTTCTTCAGTGCCACCCTTTGCGTTACGCAGCTCATCATTTTGTTTAAATAATCCCCCCCCCCTTGCGGGTTACTTGTTTGGGTCATATCTTAAAAACTATTGACTCTATCACTAGGATTTTTTCAGGGACATTAGCTAGCAGTCCTGGCTTACCTTGCAACAAAGAAAAAGTCGTCATGTGGCTTTATCCAAAACTTATGAAGCCTGGCACCAAGTGTTGCGTTTTTTGGGGGCACACACGGTATATACATAGTTCATCCAAAGCCGCCAATTACAAATTATGTATGCGCGCGCGCGTGTGCATGTGTGTGTGTGAATGTGTACGTGAAAGTTGCATGTGTGTTTGAGTGGTGGGGTTATGTTTGTGGGGGACTGGGAGTAGTTAATGGTTTGTAATATTTGCTGTGTTTCTTTTCTTTTTCTTTTTTTGGTCTGAGCAACTTTATAATAAATATTCAAACCCAAAATACAGAAGCCAACGCTTTATTCAAATTAAAGATGAACATCTGAAATTGTTTTCCTTTTGATTTTCATGTCCTTTCTCTTGTCTTTTCCCCCCAAAGGTCTGCCTTCTTTGAGTTGATGAGATGGGATTTTATTGTTACCGAGAATTTGAGTGTTAAACTTATGGAGGTATGTATGACACTTACCACGTTACCAACCACGACATTCGGAGACAATTTCACGATAGCTCTGCCCATGGTTTGTGTTGCTGAGTGGAGTAAAATATCGTGACTCTTCTCGTGCCTCGTATCGTATCGTGACCTCAACTATCACGATAAGCGTATCGTTGCAAACTGGATGTCTCTCCTAATCCAACACTGTTTAAATACCTCAGTGATATTGATGATGTTGTTGTTTATTAACTTTTGTTTACTGTATTTCCTCCAGGCAAATATGTCACCCGAGTTAGAAGACCGATTGATTCCAGCGATCGCCACCAAAAATAAAACATGTGCTGTACAACTCATCAGAATTGGGAGGGCACATAATCCCTTTGCGAAATACGGTAAATTATACGCGACACCGAAAGCAAAAAGAATAGAGACAAAAAGTAAAACACACCGCAATCCTAATTGCGTGAATTATACAATAGAAGTTGAAATTTCAATATCATATGAAGTTATAGGGACAGATGGAAGGGAAAATGCCATTTTCAGTGCTCAAACATGGTTTATATCTCGTCAAATAAGTTAATTAGCCAAAACAGGAAAACCAATAGTATTGTTTTACCTTTACTCTAGGTATCGAATACATAGAATTGTGCCAATTATAAACTTTCTAAATTAATTAATAAAATAATGAGTTAGCTATGTCTAAAAAGTTATGTGAAATTTCACAAATCTGATCAAATATTACATGTTAGATATAAGTAAGGGTTACCACTTATTTTTTAACCCATTTAAAAGTAAAAACGCGAGCTAAATCAAGTTGGATATATAATGCAGATAAAGATTGCGGTAGATCTACAAAAAACTCATTCAATACATCTGTAATGGAAAAGGAGAACTAGAATTCCCAAATTGTGTAGTGTATTAGTCTTTTCGCCGTTACAGATTTCATGGTACATTACATATAATAATCATGTGAGCTAAACCACAATACGATGCTGTAGTTTCACAATGTAGTGAAATTCGCACTTATCATTAAAATGCTTGGTAACCATCCATTGATTACCATTTCATCTCGAATATTCCGCGACTAATGACATTGGAAACTTGCTATTGATATACCTGATAATCTATAATTATAGTAATCCCGGTGGTCGTCTGTCTGTCACTGGTCTGTCGGTCTGACCGCGTTATATTTCGCGGAGACCGAGGGTCGCACGTTACTGAAACTTGGTTGGTTGCCATTGGAAGTCCGAAGACCGAGATTTGTAGGGAATGGTTTAGTGGATCAAAGGTCATCGGGGTCAATTCAAGTCAAAGGAGGTCAACTGAGGTACACGTTCGGTGTATGGAAATGAAACTGGTGGGGTCGATTGTGATGCGAAAAATTTTAAGGCACGACAGGTCTCAGGGGTCAATCAAGCCAGGTGATCGCGAAACCCAGATGTTCGCCAAAAAACCCGGGGGACGCCTAGTAATTAATTATTACAGAAGACAAAAAGAATCATTGGGATTTCCCACGAGTCTCAGTTCACTACACGGCCGTCTATAAAGGAGCTGATGTTTATCCCCCAAAATGGAGTGTCTGATGTCTCGTGGACGTCAGAAAGTCAGAAAATACTTTCAACACACCAAACAATAAGCCTTATAACACCAGAGTTAATGATTTTAAAGAGATTGTCAGACTTTGGTATGTCCAAAACAAAATTACGATTACACTCATTGCTTTTACATAAGATGTTCCTCTAATGTCCAGAGTTAAAAGAAGCGTTGAAGTTAAACGATGATATGTTCCTCACAGCGAAGACTCCAAAGACCGCACGCAGTCTTACAAAATCCTCGGTATTATAATCGCGGGGGATAATATAGCCGAGAGTCTTATGGTTATTGCATATATAGGAAGGTACTAACATGCGCGAATTGCCGTCGGCGACTAGAAACTTTATACCGGCTTTCAATAAAGGAGGGTTGTTGTGGCTTTCTGACCAAAGTGTCAATGAACCGCGTGGCCAGTATACAAAAATTGTGTGTACATTGTGGTATGAAAACCATGCTGAACGAGCCGCAATTGACCCTTCTTAATCAAAAACACGTTTCCGCGCATATATTATGACAGCAATCAATTACTCCCATTGCATTGCCTATTCAAAACTTGGTTCAATGCGGAAAATAGCCATGCATATTTGTAGTCAGAATAGAACGTCATCTACCCTGCATAGAGAGCAGTGTGGTCAGAATGGACCCAAGTGACACCGACACAAATAGTAAATCTCACTAGTCACATTATACGCGAGAATAAGATACGATTATGTAGGAGGAAAAATACTTTTCAACCCCCAATTTCTGGGAGTGACTCTGGCACACTTTACTAACACAAAAAACAACACAAAATTATCAACGGAAAGTCTGATTTGACTTCTGTTTTCAGCCTCCAATAGCCGAGACCATCCCGGATTTATTCATTGCGCTTATAATTTTGACCACCTTTGAGGTCTAAGAAGTCTCTCGAACGTCCTCGAAACACACATTGCAGAATTTCCGAAATCTCCCCAAGCATTCACAAATCGACGTCACAATCAGAATGAGTGTAATGAGCCGGGCGCTCTTCATTGTAATGTGTACGAAGAAGTTTGTTTCGTGGATAGCCGAGAGTCTTATGGTTATTTGTCATAAAAGGAATGGACTACAATGCGACGGTGACGCGTCGGTGACTAGAATCGATTACGCATACATTAAAAACCTATTTCAGCTTCATAGAGTAGGTTTGTTTGTGTATGTAATAAAGCTGTGATTCACACAGAAGCAATTATCGGCCCACCAATTTCGTTTGTACTAATCCCTGAAGGACATCGCGGATAAGGAATGGAGGACGCCCTCTATAGTTTTCATGAGAACAGGTGAACTTGAAACGCTCCACATTATAAAGCCCATGCTCAAAAAAGTTTACCTTTTGTGGTTTTCCCAAAAACTCCACTTCACATAAATTCCCAAAAAGTCGCGATTATGTTAAAATTATTAATACAGGCTTCAACTGGGTAATTGAAATTTCCAATATGAACCCTTTCCCCCTAAGAACCACAATGCCGACTTTGCAAGGATGTACGCTGTATTATTTGCCAACATATATGTGAGTGGCATTTGGTTCTTGAGGGTGGAAAGACCTTATTTGCATTTGTTTCTGGGGGGTCGAACACTAAATGCCCCAATTGCCCAAAAAACAACAATCTCTTACATACATACCTCATAAACTTTGGGTAAGGATGCGAATCTATCAAGGTCTCAGTTCAGTAGCCTTGAAGGGGCACATATTAACACCAGCTGACCATGCGTGTTCTGGGTCTCCCTAAGTCATGCTAAAACAGGGTGCCGTATTTCCTCAATATAATGGGAATGAGAAGCTATTAAATGCGCAAGGGGATTTGAGCTAGTGGGTTAACTTGCTCATGATATAATTAGCCAAGTTTATGGCATGCTTTGGCCATGTATGGATTCCAGAGTCTCCTCGATGAGAAGACGGTTATATTAATCCTAATCTTCGCAGCAAAGTATAGGGGTATTTGGGTATTGTTATAAAGGGCTGCTTATGTAAGCACATCTTTGTACCTAATGAAGGACAAAAGGCGTAACTTACAGCTGTAGCAAAGAGCAGCTCTGAAACATTTTCTGATTCTTCACTTTAGTCATAAATGCTAAGAAATGGATGAATGCTCCCAAGGCTTTGCTTTTTCCAGAGCGTATACCTCTGAAGTTTATCAGTTTTTTCCTATTGTTTTTGATACAAGTGTATGTGGAGGATAAAACAACACCTTGCGTACATGGTAAGTAGTTATAAAACACCAACACCAAAATTGATGGTGAACATAACCATGATGATTATAGAGGGCCCCTCATCCTTATTCGCGCTGTCTTTGAAAGGTGAACCACAAATTGGTATTGACGATGTTGTCACACCTATTCACTTGACATAAATCCATAATACACTCAATGGCTAGTACTGTGAATAGAATGCACTGCCATTGCAAATTAAGTGACAGGAGGAGATTTTTTAGGTACGAATTTCTCTAAATTTAACTGGATAGGTGGTGACCGCATACCGAGAAAATCGAAGGTTTATTGGACAAACAGGTGCAAAAGAAAACCACAAACCTTGTTGTGAACTTGCCTGCTATCATAAGCGTTCCCCATAGAAGAACCATTGCTTGACTTCTGTTGTACACGACCAGAAGTCCTAAATCATCATCTTATTACATAAAGACGGCGCATTCGGCTTTTCACTTCAGGTGTGATCTAATACATTGGTATTAAAGCATTCCAAATATGTAAAAAAACCGGGGTTCGAGAAAAATTGGGGGCGCTTCTTCTGGAAATTCATCAGTCTCTTGAAGCAATACCTGGTTGTGAACCGAATGTGGCCATGCTATATGCATATGAAATTCGCAGTTAACCCCAGATTATTTAACAAAGGCCACCCTGTACTCCTGAACTCGAGAAAAAAGAACTATGGACTAGAGGAGAAGATACAGCACGGGCCAATAAGCGAATTTTAAATTTTCTGTCCCAGTTATGCTACACTAATCCAGCAACGCCCTGTAAGGATAACGGATTGTTATAGAGTCAGAAAACTACGCACAAACCCTTTCCTAAAAGTGATATTACTTACTCGTTACTGTGCTACATAAGAATAGCAACTCACCGGGCGGAACAGCCACGGGGCCAGCCAGTAACATCGAGCCAAACATGGGGAACACTACTGATGCTGATTTAGGCTATGCTGAAGTTCACACCGCATTCAACATGGCGGTGTCATCCTGTTCGTTACTTCCGATGCGGCGATTTGGTCAGTGTTTCAGTGTTAATTCTCCAATTGCGCGAGTTGGGGTCTGGTTGTCTATCCGAATAGCGGCTTGCCGTAGTACTCCGCACACTCGGCAGGACGCCGCGAATTAGGGAAGGGGATAATTAATAGTTACAAGTTTGAAGATCTGGTAGCGCGTCCTCCTCGACCGCGCCTCGTACTCATGTTCGTTACCATTCTTCGGACCCATCACGCACCGAAGTTATAAGTTGTTCAATCAACCAAACACTGTGAATGCCGACAAATACAAAAAATTCCAGAATTATCAAGGCAAATACGTTGGCTTCTCTAAGGGGGGTTGAACAATAAAACAAAACCGGAAGGGCAAAAAATTTAAAAACAACAAGCCTAGAAAAGCGTCTGGCAAGACTTCCATATCTACCCCTCTATTATTACAGCACATAAAAATGTTATATTTTAGCTGTTTATTCCGTTTTTGATCAAACAAGGCCAAATTAAAATAAATTTGTATCATGTAAATATATACGAGGGGGGATCTAAAACTCCCCGGTGGCAAATACACTATGAGGGTACAATATGCTCATCCACCAAGAACCAGTTCTGTGGTTCTGTACTTACATACATTCACATGAATGACCTTGTGCGATCTGGGTAGCATGTATCATACCCAAACACCAGGGGGAGTATTTTCTAATACATGGTGAATGAAAGCGATGAACGTTGCCAAGGGAATTTGAGCTTTTCATAGCTCATAGTGATAGCTAAGTGGCCGTTTCTAGAACACCGGGTGCCCTTTCCTGAACTGCAGCATCCTGATGGCTGTGGAAGACAAAAGGATGCCACACAATTGGTGTCCAACAAACAAAAAACCGATACCTAGAACTCAAAAGGGGATCAGAAAAACATTCATGGTGTTAAATCAGTTTATTGCATTGCGTTGCGCAATACACTTAATTAGTGACTGCTATTTTAAAAAAAAAATAGATATAACTTTTCGTTTGTTTTTCCCTTTGCAGTGTCTTGGATTCCGATCTATATGTCAAAAACAAGATATGTTATGATCATTCACTGTTTCTGAGTGTCAAACCAAGGTGGTTGTAAATTTAAAATAATAAATAAAATAAATAAATAAAAAAATGTAGAGATTTAAATAGCGCCTAATACAATCAAGTCTCCAAACGTTTAAATTTTCCAACTGTCACTAGGATATATCACATTTTTCGCATATTGAAAATTCGGCAAGCTATTTAGAACGGCGCACAGCACAACCATAACAGTTCCAATGAGAATTTAAGAAAAAAAAAAACATTACCATGTTTTTTACTAGTATTTAAAACGTTATGGCACAAAAACATTTACTAAAACCCTATTATAACTACCTTTTATTGAGATACTCTTTTGGCTTCCTCATGTCATTTCCTTTTTCGAAAGTACTATTTCTATTTACTAAGTATTTAAAGTATGGCACAAAAACATTTACTAAAACTATTATACTACCTTCTATATGAATTCTTTAATTAAGAAACATCATCCATCAAATCGGTATTTCACTGAAGAGTTTAAATTGCACATCAAAATATATGCATTTCCCATCTGAGTAACCTCCGTACGGTAAACGGACTAATGTAAATTGTAATTATGTGTAATAGGAGGACGCTCAATAAACGTCCTCAAAACTATGTCGTTCTCTTGAGCAGGGCCCCTAAACTTGCGTCTAATCATTTGAATCATTATTATAAAAACATACAAAATCAGATCGGTTCTGCCACTATACATGCTGACATGACAGGCCATTCGGCAGGTGGCGGGTCTATCCCCCTAACATTTAGTGGTCACTAATTTAAAGCCCGATATGGTTGTTGCAAGTGAGGGAGTTTCCATTCGATCATCCAGAATGCATATGGTTTTGGGTGTATTAATAATTATTAATAGGGCTGTTTTGATATTTAAGTGTATCGTGCGATGGCTAAGAGCGCATAGCTCTGTAGCCAGCGCGTATTGTTCAAGGGTAGTATGTTTGATAGAGATTACTTTTGCACAGGGGAAGTTCGGAGTTTTGAGTATGCCCACAGGTAATTAACAGAGATGATTGATGTGAACGTTTAATAGCAGTGACGATGAAAAACATGGCAACGGACGTGGGCCTGGGGGCCTAAACGTTGAGTAATTTAGCACAACTTACAAATGTACTGATTATTTACCCAATGCGTAGGCTTATTATTGCATGGATGTAGCATAATTTACAATTTGAGTGGTGTTACGACGATGGTGTTAGACTTAACACTTACGTGCCTAAGGTGTTTTTCACTCACGTTGGTGCCTCGGGTGGGGGGGTGGTACATAAGGAAAAACATTTGCCCGATGGAATTTTCAATGAAATCATACCACTTTGAAGGGGCATAAGAACAGGTTCAAGGTGCATAAAAAATGAGTTCCGGTGTATCATCTGGAAATTAGGGGAATCATTGTTTTCAAAATGCGTCAAAATCGCTCAAAAAGTAAACACGAAGTTTTCGCGACCCTGCTCCACAGCATACACATTGCAAATCCTTTTGATGTTATATCTGCTCTACTTTCTCTCAGGACAATTTACATTATGTAACACAAACATTACCATTTTGTACATTCTTGTTTTTTCGTGGGTGCAGTCGCATTTGCCATAGGCTTGTACAGTATGCGCGCAGTCACTCGATGATGGAATCGCTCTTTTAGCACATAGTTCATGTCACATCTAAACCAAAAGCCTAGATTTAATAACAAATTTCACGCACAAATTACTATGAATGACATGAGTCTACATCAACAAAACAGCCAAAAGCTGGACGTGAGTTGCACATAAAAAGCTGCCGAACCTCCATTTTAGCAGTCTCGTTTAGTCTCTTACAAATTCATCGGCCCGGTTAATCTCGCAACGTACAAAACAATGCGGCTTCGGTCGGCGAGGTTAACTGCGCCAGTCTGATAATGCATGGGAGCTTTATGGACCTAGCGCGTTCACCCCCCAACTTTTTTTTTTTTTAGCGTTGCACGTGTCGTCCGTACCTAGGGAGATAGTAGGGGCATAGTAGCGGAAACCCAGAGCAACCTCGGCATTTATGACCGTCGAGCTTCGCTTGTTTACATAGTATCTGGCATCCATTAAGTTGTAAATTTCTGAATTAAACTTTTGAAATGAATTGTATGAAAATAATAACTTCCCACCAATGAGGTTTAGGATCAAGGGACTTTGGATTAAGATTTTCAACCCATTTGCGTCTAATTTCACACTTCTTGTTGCCAACCAGGGAGCGATGCAGTGCGAATGGTCTAAGACATGGGCATCTTCGTGGTGAAACGGGATCGCGGCATCGTGTTTTTCGTTACGTTGATTTATTCAATATCTGAGGTCCCTAACTGTTATTGTGACAGAACTTAACAGCACTCGTCCTTACAAGGAATGTCCCTTCTCTGCGGAGTTTCCATTTTGCATCAAACCGGCAAAATTTGCAATGAGTTTTGTTAGTATGGCGATCTGCGGTGTAAACGAAGCGGGGGACACAGAGCAATGGGACGACAATGGCGTTCGTCTGCTGCCCTCAGCGTTGAGTCGAGCCGGCGGACAGGGGGGGACGGAACGATTACAATAGCACAGCAAGTTCAAAACGGCGTCAACTTCCCGGGTGCTAGTCTGTTTCAAAGACTTACATGTAGGGGGCGCTCTGACGCATATCGACCGGTTACACACAGATCTTGACAAAGATAGGACTGGCACGAATATTTAAATCTAAATGAACGTTATAGGAAATTACACTATTTTGAGCAGCGGGGTTAATCCACGAACCCCGATGGATTTTGAGGTCAATAGTTTGTTCGTAATTTATCATGATATACTAAGATTCTTTTCTAAAGGTTTAAGAGATGATTTTTAATTTCACTGGGACCGAGATTGCCATAGTAAATGCACGTAGCAGGTTCCCCAAAGTACCGATTTGGAAATCCCAATGCCAAATCTAGCAGATCGTGTCTTACCCCACCCCCTGCCGGCGGATCGGTGTATAGTCTCACATCTTGATCGATTTACGCTGTGACAACGAGATACAGAATGCTTGATGCTTTGCCGTATTGTAGAATATAAACGGCTAACGGATGAAATAGTTTGGTGTACGTGTCAGGTACCAGGTCACGTGTCAGGTATAAGGTATCAGTTTGCTCTTGGGGGCGACCGATATATATAAATCCGACTAGTTAATCAAGGTCTGTACATGACCCTTTGCCCAAAGTGCTATATTTTTCCAAAAGACACCGTTTATTATGTCTAAACAGTACAAATTTACCTTTTCCCTACTGATTCAAAAGCCTACGTACGATGAACTATAATCGGTGTTTTTTCCATGTAGGGATAGTTACGTCATTTTACCTGAATGGTCCAGAAGCAAAATAATAAAACCAATCAAATGCGTGACTTCATCAAATCTTTATTTTTTCAAAAAATTGGCTGTTAATTCCATAAAAAATTCCTTTTTAAGATTCAAACTCTGTATATTGTTCTTTAATAATAATATTTCAATTGTCCCAGATGAAGGTGAAAAAGATGGGTCAAAGTCTTACAACTGAAAACAAAGTCAGCCGCTAAATACCCTTACCGGGACTGTAATGAGCAGAAGGATCCCCGTTTTAGTTTGAGCGCTACAGCCAATTGCGAGCGGCTGCGGGGGTTATGCGTCGGAGCTCACGTCCGTTCGAAACTAATATGATAAAGCTCATGAAAGTAAGAATCAAAGTACGCCCACCTTACCCAAGAACTTAATGAAAAGGGCTATGCGTGTCACTTGTCTGTATTGAAATTGGTAGCTGTTTATTTCACCTGACAAACGGGCAACGTCTGAAATCATTTTCAAAATTAGCAAGACAAGTGAAGACCGAAAAAGGATCTGAGCCAGCTTGCTCTCCTTCTAGCTATACCCATGTGGAAGCGCGTCATAGCCTTCTGGGAAAATTGCCTACATTAAATGTTGAGTTCATTCTCTAACCAAGGTATTTTATATAACAATGTATTTTCTATTTTATATCCAATTGTGTGTGTGTGTGAGTGTATGTGAGTGTATTCGGTGTGAGTGTGCTCGCGTGCGTGTGTGAATGTGTGTGCGTGCGCGCGGAGTGGGTGGGGTGGGTGCGCGTATGTGTGTGTGAATGTGTGTCTGTGTGTGTTTGTGTCTGTTGTTTATGCTTGTAAAGATCTATTGTTGTCATACCCTGCCTGTGGTTGGGTTTCCCAAACCGTGTCCTGGATTTTCTGTACATCCTTTGGTTGTTTTTATGATAAAGAATGATTGAATAATAAATTTCCGCAAACTAAAACTAGCTAATTGGACGTTCCTCTGGAACAAACTGTTGCCCCTAATTGAAAATGATTTATTGCAGATTTGGTGTGTCAAACCCCTATATGTATGTGCGTTTGTGTAACGCTTCTCGAGAAGAGCGTAAACGGATTTTAGGTACCATGCTAATCCTGCTAACGGGAGTGTTAAACATTGGGATCTCCTATTTTAAATATAACATAGTTATGTATCTCGTAAATAACGATATTAACTTTAAATCGTTTTTTTTTACGAGACATGATGATGAGGTCGTTACAGCTAAACCCACTTTCAGAGAGATTTGCTTTATTAAAAATCTGGCTGTACGAAAGATCTCAGCATGGATGTCAACTGAGACGTGTGACATCTTGAATGGTGGTTATGCTTTACCACTGAAGAAGTATGACGTATGAAATGATGTGTTATGCTTTAACCACTGAGACGTATGGACGTATGAAATGTTGTGTTATTGCTTTACCCATAGACATGGAATATGAAATGTGTGTTATTGCTTTAACCACTGACGTGTGACTTATGAAATGTTTATAGCTTTACCACTGAGACGTATGACGTATGAAATGTGGGTTATGCTTTACCACTGAGGCGTATGACGTAGGAAATGTTGTTATGCTTTGACCACTGGAAGGACGTATGACGTATGAACTGTTGGGTTGTTACTTTACCCACTTAAGACGTGGGTCATTGTAATGTTGTCTTATTGCTTTATGAAACCACTGAGACGTATGACGTATGAAATGTTTGTGATGCTTTACACAATGAGACGTATGACGTATGAAGTTGTGTTATTGCGTACCCACTAAGACGTGTGAATATTAATGTTGTTATTGCTTACCACGAGATGTAGACGTATGAAATGGTGTGTTATGGCTTTACCACTGAGACGTATGACATATGAAATGTTGTTATGCTTACCACTGGGACGTATGACGTATGAATGTTGTTGTTATGCTTACCACTTGTCGGACGTATGACGTATTTTGTTGTTATTGCTTTACCACTGAGACGTATAACGTATGAAATGTTTTGTTTATTGCTTACCACTAGACGTGTGACTTATGATGTGTTATTGCTTTACACTGAGACGTCTAATGTATGAAATGTTTTATTGCTTTACCACTGAGACGTGTGACTTATGAAATTGTGTTATTCTTTACCCATGAGGACGTGTGACGTAGGAAATGTTGTGGTATGCTTTACCCTTGAGACGTGTGATTAGAATGTGTTTATTGCTTTACACTGAGACGTGTGGCTTATGAAATGTTGTGTTTGCTTTAAACACTGAACAATAATGGAAAATTGTCACAGATTACCAAAGAACTTACAAGCAATAGTGAACACACTACAACTTTTAACAACTAAAGAAACCGGTTACACCCTTGTATTTCAAGATGTAAGCCAGGGAGGGAATCATTCTATTAAAGGGATACGCGCGAATTGCTGATCCGAAACATCACAAAATTCATCAAAATACGTAGTTTGGTATTTTTGTGACTGTATGTATATTTGCGGGAGACGGTATGACAATTTCCTGAAATACTTAAATTTTTTTCACTATTTTGTGTTTTAGTTCCAACATTAAAGTGGTAATATGGCAGTGTTATGGTTATGGACGCGCAACACGCATCACTCCCCGTTTGGTGTAAATGGTGGTTATGTTCAGTAAAATAAATAGACTGCAGAACAAATTTGGTGAGGCATGGTACGTAAATATCGTTGAGGTTAAATGTCAATATTAGAATGTATATGGTAGATATGATAAAACGTGCTCAAGGACTTGAGAGAAATGAAAAAAAATTGCTTAACAGCTAAATTAGTACAATTAGTGGTAAAAAAAATACGTTAAATACGTAGGCAGTGTCACTATCATGTATGTGACTCAAAAATTTCACATATTTGCCATTTCGAGTCAGTTGTGAGTCTATGACTCGAAAATTTAAAATCAATTATTCGAGTTTGGAAATCGAATTTCGAAAATTATAAATTTCACATATTTGCAAATTTTGAGTCAGTGTGGTGTATGACTATAAAGTTAAAAATCATATTATTTCGAGTTGAAACTCGAAATTTTCATAAATTTCCAAAATTCGAGTCAGTGACTCGACATTTCACATACATTGTATTTGCAACTTTCGAGTCAGTGTGAGTGTAGACTTTTTTGAATATTTAAAAAATTATATTATTCGAGTTTGAAACTCGAAATTTCAAAAAATTTCCATAATTCGACTCATAATGAAGTGTTTAGCAAGGCATGTGTGGATGGAATAAAAGACAAAAATACTGAGGGCTATGAGAAAAAAAAAGTGGTTACTATGGATTGGACATACTTATCTTTGATTGTAAGCTAAACAATGGATTTCCACATTTTTCTCGCAATATATATGCTTATCCCTTTACACTATACTGGTGGTAGATTCGCACGCGCGGATTACGAAAACACGCCATTAAAAAAAATGATTTTCACAGACCCAATTAAGTTTAGGACGATTTCTAAATGATTCACGCAGAGACGTACTTTGAGATATTTGGTCTTCACAAGATATTAAAGAATATATTGAATTAATCAAGGACCTGTAGTTTTGGTAACCGCAAAAAACCTTTCTTTTGTACATGTTCGTCCAATGAATCAATTCCTTTCTGAGTGGAGGTGTTTTTTCCCAAATCTCATACGGGGATATAATATTAAGCTCAAAATTCAAATAAACGGTTGTTTATACTGACTAACGTGTTTTAACCATAATGTTTTACTCTCCCTTCTCCGTTCTTTTCATATAAGTGCAAGCTTTGTCTGCATGTCTGAAGGAAAAAGGTAGGGTAGGCTGAAACAATACTTCTTGAAACATATCAAACAGAGGAGCATGAGGCGTGTTATCAAACCAATGGTATGTTTTTACTTAACTCTACCAGTTACTCTCTGAAAATTTCAGGAAATATTCAATAAATACTATTTACATTGTAATTTCTTACTAATATCCTTATATCTGCGGACGATCACAGCGGAAAGGGAGGTAGCGTTAACTTTCTTGTAGGATCTAGGGAAATTTCCCCCTTATCTAAGAATGGGGTTCACGCTCCCGTGATTTTTTCAAAGTTCATTTAACTGTATAGGTTAAATAAGGCCCTATGATATTTGGCTCATGCTCTAGGGTAGATATAGGGCAATATCGTCGGCGAAGTCTAGGTAATCTAATCACAAAACAAACCACTGTTGAAAGGCCCCTGTATAACAGAGATTCTAGTCACCGTGCTAGTCACCGGACGGCACTTCACACATGTGTAGTACATTCCTAAAATATGCAAATAAACTCTCGGCTATTTATAACGCTCGATCAAGCCACGGCTGACTGACTACGGTTAAATGAAAACGCGTTGCAGTATACACACAACCGGAATGCAGTAAATTTTGTGTATACATTGTAACGTGTAGCAAACCATGGCTTGACCGCTCCGCAACTGCCCTTCTGAGTCAAACCACAGTTCCTCGATATAATTATGAAGCAATCAATACTCCCAGTGCATTTCCTATTCAACTTGGTTCCACTGCCGGAAAAATCGGAAAATAGCCATGCATATTTGTAATGTCAGATAGTAAACGTTCATCTACCCTGCATAGATGAGGACAGTGTGTCAGATGACCAAGTGACACGACACAAATAGTACATCGCACTAGTCCCATTATACCGCGCATAATATACGATTACTTAGGAGTAAATTTTCAACCCCCAATTTCTGGGATTGACTCATGGCGGAACTTTACTAACACAAAAACAACACTTACATTCACCAACGGAAAGTCTGATTTGAATTCTGTTTTCAGCTTCCAATAGCCGAGACCATTTTCGCATTACCATTGAGCATATCATTTTGACCACCTGAGGTCTAAGAAGTCTCTCGAACGTCATGAACACACATTGCAGAATTTCCGAAATCTCCCCAAGCTGTATCACAAATATGACGTCACCATTCAGTAATGAGAGTAATGAGCGGCGCTCTTCATTTGTAATTGTTACGAAGAAGTTTGTTCGTGCTAATTGCTCCATAAAATTCCATCGTTTTCGATTTCTCCCAGCTGTTAAACTCTCTTGGATCATTTTGTAAATTGTTATTATTTAACTTTACCATAAAAACCAGTATAAATGACAGCTGTAGGACTGTCCATTATCTCATTATTCAGAGAGTTATGATTGTGTGCACCTAGTGCATTGGCATTGTATTTCTAAGAGGCTTAAGTAGTAATCTGATATTGTATTTTAAACATGGTCAGACAATGCAGACCGAGGATTTGACGGGCAGCTCATATGCAAACTGTTCCAGCGTACCTTCAAGGGGACTCATTATGCTGCTAATAATTGCTTTAATTGTCTTTCATTCCCTAATGACTAGACACACACCTATATATTTACAGGCTCAAGGAGCTGCCAAAACTGACGACACGAGGAAACAAGACTCGCACATATCGCTAAGCGACAAGCTCAACAGGGAGTGGATCAAATCCAAATGTATTGAAGACGTGTATTGGTGCAGATGATATATGCTGCGGTGTCTGCTGGATGGAAGCGATTTCAACCAATCAGAAAAATAGAAACTATACTCGTGGTGGTGCTCAAACCGAGGAACAAAATTATTTATTTCCCGAGTTCCCGAGACAATCTTTTTTCAGGCAAATTCCAAGTTTTGGTCAAATTGTTTGATGTCGAAACCTGATATCATAATACATATCCTTAAATTACCTTCGTGACTGGAGAGGTTTGCTAAGCCTACAGTGTCCACATTTGGCCACGGAAAAATACACTTTAGTTCCTACTTTATATTATGTGAACAATTGAGAAGCTTAAAAAGGGACAGCTTATTCTTTCAGTTGGTTGGAGTGATTTCCGCTTTTTTCTGCAATGGGTTACAAGAGTTTCTGAGAGTGAGGGTTTTCACCCTTATACATTAAGAGAGTATGCATCGAAGTGTATAAATGTAATGGATGCAGTGAGCCCGTTTCCCTCATGAGTAGAACGAGCCCTCTTTCGATGGACACACAAACGCTTATTGGTCAACTGCTTTACTGAGGCCGATGTTCAACATGACGCACGTGAAATATGTACATAGGTTTATTCATCAAGTGAAAGTCTCTACTTACAGTCATAATTACCATTCCGCAAATATGGCGCGCACGTTCGCATAAGTTTCTTAAAATGCCATGTTGTAGCATGCATACCATATTGTATACTGATATTCATGATGGCGCAGGTTCACCTATTGTAAGTTTACTTTTCGTCATAGTTACTGGTTTGCAACTCTTTTTTTCAGTTTCAGTTTATTCACCATTATCTTAATACAAGCAAAATACACATAAATATGGTAGGAGGTTAAACAAAGCAAATGCTCGAAATTTTAACCCCCTAAACGATTAAAAGTACAATTTGCACCTTAATGAGGTACTGTGCAAGACAAAAACACAAAATAGACCACTCAAAACAACGTGAAGACAAGACAGGACAAGGACATGAGAAAAGACAATGTGTTGGCAGAATTAAACTAAATTTACATCAATGGGAAAGTTTTGCATAATAGTGATAAATCAGTTAAATATTACACAGTAAGCCTTGTATTTACATTTAAATTGATTAACAGAAAGAGAGTCCCTTATAGATTGGGGGATGCTATTCCATAGAAGGGGACCCTGAGTTCGAATTGTATTCCTAGAAGATTGGTACGGAAATTAAATGGTAGAAACAAATTAGAATAGCTGGTTCCATATCCGTGGAAAGCTGTTCCCCTTGCAAAGTAATCGTCAAAAAATTCAGGCAACAAATTATTTTGTGAAGTGGAAAAATAAAGGGGGTGTGTGAGCACGATAATTACGAATTATTTTCTTTTGTTTAACATGAATAGAATTTAAATGACAATTGTTTGGGTCTGCCCACATATCATCAGCCTTGTGTGCGTTGAAATTATGGGGATGGACGTATCAGTTGGTTCTACTCTTTGGCAAGTAGTACACCAGGTTACCTATCCGAGACAACTTTAGGCCAGTCAAAATAGAATGAATGCTGCCTTAACCCAACACTAATTGCAACAGAATCAATTCCAACAGAATTGTATTGAGAATACCTTTAAAAACAACATATCAAAAGTCCACTAAAATCAAAGGAGTTGAACATATATTTTTAAGGGGGTAAGGTTTATACAGGGGTCAAAATATGAAAAGTATCAATATCACAATGGGGGTAAATTTTCAGATATATCCGTTCGTTATAAAAAAAAAATGGTGTCAAATTGTTCGTCTAATGGTACAGAACCCGAAAATATACTGGTTGCACCATCTATAATATTCGTTGCATAATTGGAACGCAAAATGTGACTTAGGGCTACAGGGTCTATGGGAGGTCACTAGTCATAGCTCTGTAATTCTTATATAGAAAGTTCAAACAAAGAATCTATTTACATTTACTTATCTAGTGGGACAAATTTAACAGTTTACAACCAGTCCGATCAAAATCGGACCATTCTATGAATTTTACCCCATGATGACCTTGAACTGTTATGAGCCTATTGTACTAAAACTATAACGCGTAGATAGGGGAAACTATACCTTTTTTTAAACCTTAGGAGTAGCCCAATAAATTGGTACGTCATTTAAATCAATTCGAACAATTCTAATTTTTTACCCCTGTTCAAACGTTTCCCCCTTATTTCTACATGTTCCACTAGGTTGATTTTGGTAGACTTTTAATATATTATTTTTGGACTATTTCAGAGTATATTAACACCAAAATTGTTCCTGTTGCAATTCGCGTGGGTTCAAATCATACAATTATTGGACTTCTTCCAGAGATGCGAAGAACAACGAAATGTGGCTATTGAAACAAACCCGGACTATCAGACGACGAAGAAGCGGACATTTTGGCCGGTAGGTAATTCTGGTAGGTGTGCCCAGGCCTCTGACTGTGATAGTCTGCCAATTCCCGTAAACAATTTCCACGTTTGTTCATCACACTGCGTTTGGAGCTTTCGCGGTTGGGAATATTGCAGAGCTTCGACAACACAGGGACATAACAACGGCCCCATAATGCAGTGGGCACACAGCAACCCAATATGGTAAGTCCGACGACGTATGGGCATGGCATATCAGAATCTCGAGCTCGTAACTTTCAATCATTCTGTGCGCGGGACGCAGTGAATTTCATCAGTATCTGACTAAGGCAACTACTGAATGGCAAGACTAAAATTCATTTTGAATTAACCGCCACCACTACATCAAAAAGCTGGGTATAGAGTCAGCTTGTTATTGTTCATGTTTCATACAAAAATGCTAAATATTGCAATATAAATTTATAGCTTTCAACATTATTAGACCATGGGACGTGGACCAAATAACCAAATGTATAACAAATTCTGTAGTCCCCATCTGGGGAGTAAGGGAAAACCAAGTGTAAATTCATAATAAATTATTACGATCACATAACTGTCTGTTCCCGCACATAAGACTGGCACATTTTCTTCAAAATATATAAAATGTCACCTCAATTTCTTTTTCCCAATATCAGAGACCAATGGATATGTATAGACTTCAGCTAACCATGAGCTAAAGATATTACAATGGGCCGGGTATGTACGGCCATTGTTATAGCCAGGTGTTACCACCTCCACGATTCGGGTTGAGTGACAAATACCCGTCCTCTCTCACAATAACTAACCAGTGTACATTAAAATATAGGTCGTTTTCTTCTGAAAACGCGGTAAATTGAGTAGAAATGAAGTTAAGCAATAAGTTACGGATTTTGGTTCTGCACAAAGTTGTTAGGGTCAAAGCTTTCCCAGCAACATTCTCTCATAATGTTTGTTCTGTTTTCTTCCTTTTTCTAATAAATGATGAAAACTATGGCCAAAGTTAATTGAAACGCACTATAGAAGCTCATCTTTATTTATCTTGAATGAAGGTTAAGTATTTTGTCCTAAAAGTACTCAGTCTAATGGAGAGCGTAACAGCTGAATCTCTTCAGCTGCGCGCCAATATAACAATGGTCCCGGCCACTCCCAGATGAAAGGGATTGAATTGTTTGTCTACACCGCATACCGTGCCGGTGATTGAATATCTTTAACTCCATTGTTTTGGGCTGAAGTCTATGTGTATCTAACCACTATTCACTGATTTTGTGGAAATGCATTGAGTGCACATTTATTCTTTTTCAGAAAATGTTCCAGTTTTATTTGTGGAACAGACGATTATATGATTTTAACTTATTATGAATTTATACTTGGTTTTCCCCTAGCCCCAGATGGAGACTACAAACAACACATAAAGGACATGTCCCACGACTATATGGTATGGTTTATAGTGTTTTATAGCCGAAACCAGTTTTTTAAGTTTTATTAAAGGACATAATGGCATGAAAAAATTGATATAATGAAAATGACGCCTTACTGAAATCACTTCACGAGTGTGAAAACATTGGGATGTTTGCATTCTGTAACAACAGTAAAAAGGAAGAGTTTCGGGGTAGGTGTCAGTTTGTATAGTGACATTTAAAGACCCCCCCCCCCCCCCCCTCAAGCGGGTGGTTTTAAGAATTCCCAAACCAAAATGTAGTTTGATATTGGTCATCTTTCGTAACCATAAACACAATGGTGAATTATTACAAAGCCTTAATAAATGACGTATCTGGTAAGTATTTTGCACAATGGAAAGAAGAAAAACCCTTTGTTTTTCGACCATATAAGAGTCAATAATATATTTGTCGCCCATCTTACAACCTAAACACATATCCATTGGAGTAGCAAAATTTCGTTGTCACTGTTTGTGATAGAAATATGACACTTGATACCCCCACTTATGGACTATAAACTGACTATTTCAAACCGGGAGCCCCCGTTGATTTGACCTGGCGGCCGTAGTGGCCATTTGAAAATTGGCCGCCAACTTTATTTCAAATGCTCATATCTCGGTTAGTAATACGTCTGAGCTTGTCTCTGAGTCTATACCTTATGAGTCATGGCTGTTTTCAATCAATGAGCAAATCAATAAGAGCAAAGGACGCTTTATGGAAAGAAATTCAGTTTTTAGAGTGTATGAGGAAAGCCGAACAGGTATTAATTGGTAATCAAATCCATGTACGAAGCAGCTCTAATAAATTAAAACCAGGGCCGCGTTGATGAAAGCCGGACGATCGACTGAGCAATGCACCGCCCAATAACATAACAACCAGCATTAATATAAATATTATGGTTTCTAGCGGGGAGCGGCGGCCGTTTTTCAAAACTCGGTGAACAGGAGGTTTCTGTTTGGTACAATTATAGGGTGTTGTGAGTGTTCATGGTGTGTATAGTGTCTGTGGGATGGTGTGTGTCCATAAGTGTGTGTGAGTGGTGTGTTTGTTTGTGTAGGTTTTTGTGTTAATTTATTTCATTATTCACCTGTAATCAATGCTGCAAAATTGTTGAGGGAGGATTGTAAGATGACTGACAATGCCACCGCTGCAACGTGGACCTTGAGATTTTACAACGCACACCAAATTTATTTAATACATTTATATTTCTCACAAGACATGGTTCATTAATCACACTTTGGCATGGATACCAACTCTTATCCATAATTCCACAAACTTACAGTCTGAATACTCGACACTAGATAGCAATGTTTCTCCTTCCAACCAGTAACACATCACAAAGCATGTATCCGCATCCAACACGTATTAGTGAACAACACGTATTCAGCAAAACAAATGAATTTATATAATGCAACACTGTTTCTCACTTACCATAAGAAAGTTGTACCGTTTCTTGTGTCTCAGTTTCAAAAAGATCTCTCACACACACTCTTCCCATCTATACTCACTATTTACACGGCAACTCAACCCACACAACTCACTCAACCCAACCTCTCATAAGTGATCATACGTATACCTGCAACTCACGCAGTCATAAAGTGCTCCAACCCATCATGTGTTGTTTATTAACCCGTAATGCACAATACTCTACCCTCCCTATAACATGTACTACATCACAAAATCATGTAATTCTGCATACCAACACTTGTTATTAGTGTACAACCAGGCATTCAGCAGCAATTACAAAAATGTAATTTATAATGGCAACGCTCTTTCCCACATTACAAAAAGATCACACACCCACACCCACACACACACACACACACACCCTTCTTCGTCTATAACTCACTGTTTACATGGCAACTCAACCCACTCAAACCCAACCTCTCATAAATGATCATACTCATACCTGCAACCCACACAGTGATACAAAGTGTTCCCACCCATCATGTCGTCATTCACCATTATCCTAACACTTCGACCCTACCCTCGGCATAATTAAGAAAAGAATTCAGCGCACTTTGGGACACTCACCCATCACCAAGCTTGTGCTACACAAAACACTCTCATAATCAACTCTAATTTCCATCTCCATCTACATCCACTGGGACCTGTGCATAACCCCATCACTACATAGAGCTTAATATAAACTGCATTAACGCAACTATAATTAAACCCGCTTCCAAACAGCACTATTACTCTATAGTTCGCGAACATGCCCACAACACACTAAAAGTCAATGCACTATACATCTTATTAAATTATTTTTTTTAATAAAATCTGCACCAAATTTCACTTTAACTCTGAATACACTATAACCACGAGTTCTTTCATATCTTAACCAAAATTAAAAAAAAAACAATTTCCACTCTCTTACACAACACAACCTCACACTCGAATCACACTGCAGTCACGCACTCTTCCCTAACGCTATCCCACACTAACCCAAATCTTCATCTTTAATCTGAAACCAAAGTTCTCATTATCACCACCCACTAATCACAAATTCAGCCACCATCCTACTATAACTCGCTGGTCATCTTATACTCGCCCTAGTAATACTCAACTCCCACCAACGACTGTAACCCAGCTTCCCTTACATGACCAAAAACCCTAAATCACCAGCAATCCTCCACAATTACACACACATTTACTGCAACTCACTCACACACCTGTCACAACCCACTTATCAACACACTCAACCCAATATTTTAGCACAATTGGCCAACCATACCAGAATTTGTGAATGTTATTTTATAGCATGCACAAATGTTTACAAATAACCAATACCTCATTCAGTGCAATTAACATATGACTTTATATTTGGTAGAACAAAAACCTGAATCATCACACTAGTCGGGGACTGTAGTGCACAGATCACATGTGAGTGTGCAAATGTGGATAAAACTGTGAATTTTGGTACACAAGTGCTTTATGCATTGATAATCAAAAAAATTGATGGAATAACCTTTAGACCAATCCTAACCAAAATAACGTTTCCACTTTCGCCAGATTGATTTATTTTGTCATGAGGGGAAAATAAAGCTCGGTCACGTTTGTGACCGCAGACAAAAAGGGGTTTTTAGAATTCAAACATCAACTCTAAAATTCTGTGAATATTTATTCTTATATTTGTTTCAGAAACACATTGTGATTTTGGCATTACAACAATGTTGGTAATTAAAAGTAACAAGCAAACTTTACTTGGTAATTAACAAATTTATATCACTAAGTACGGTCACGTGTGTGACATTGGTGGTTACGTGTGTGACATCTCCATTGACTTATAATACAAAATTGATGACCATTGTTAATGTGCAATAAGCTCACTTTTTTTATCCCAAAATATTAAAGATGTTCATTTATGCAAATGACGTTGTTTGAGTTGAACATATTGTTTAAAAATATCATGCAGGAGACTTGGAAGGATGATTAACGTGATGCTGTAAAGAAATTTGCAATACCATTAACTTGATTTTTTATCAAAAAGGTTTACTTTTTTTAAGAATGGCCCAATAGTGGTATATAACTATTATACATCATATTGTAGCCCATGTCTTAAAGTTTCAAAATCCCTGTAATTTTCTTGCTCTGGTTGCCATGGTAACCACATAAGGTAAATTTTGAGAAAAAAATAATAATTACAGACTCGTAATTAAGTGATGTCACATCTTTCTTTTTTTTTTGGAGTAAATATGTAGAACACGACGAACAAAGTAATTTTGCCAAATTTCCCACAAAACCTCAAAAATGTGAAAATAAGTATGTGAATTGGGCGACGATACATGAGTTTATACTGAGATGGATTTTTGAAAACCGAAGTTCGCCAAATTGCATTCACCTAAATATTCCTAGTTGAGCCATTGCCGGAGCCTTTCCGAAAAGGGACACATTAAAAGCAATAACAGCAGTTTTGTTTGAAGAGCGCCCCCAATTTTCCGGATATTTGAGATTTTTGCACAGTGCATTGCTAATTGACTAGTAAACAATACATGTGAATGGTAGAGCTTAAAACTCTGTATGTGTCGCAAAAGAAGAATTTTTTTAATAATAGTTAATTGATTTTTTAAATAATTAATATCGGAGATCTCCGATAATAATTAAACGGCTGCTGGAAACGTCCTTCCAATATGAAATAGCCGGGAAATTACGCCATGTACGTGTCTACGCTCATATATTAGTTGTTCCGTCGGTTCAAGCAAGTCAAGTTAGAGATCATTTTCGGGAGGTGATTTTCTATATAAAGGATTTCGATTTGAGGTAAGTTATTTCACACAGTGATTAGTATTTGTGCAAGCATTATGAATATGCACAAAAAACCTCGACTTGTTTGAAAATTGAGTGCGCCCTCATCGGGAAATCTCTGAGTCAGCCTTTAACACGGCGTCATACTTGTGAATTGGGCACCTCATACTTCTTCGTGTAAAGGTTACCGAATTCATAGGCGTGTCAGCATGTCAACTTACGAAAACACCAACGTTGAAGTTCGTGTGAAGTTAGTCCTTGAAAGAGAATGACCTCTCATATCGTTCCAAAATAAGTACCATGCAGTTTCCCTCAATCTAGCCTGCTCAATATACATACCGCCAACGGTGTGTAATGTCAACCCAACCTCAAACTTCATGATGGCGCTATTAGAGAGCTATTACATTGAATGAATTACTTGAAGCATTTGGCGTTATAAAGAATGGACTACTGCTTTAGTTACTGAGATACTTATGCCAACATTAACGCTACCTCCGTCCGATGAATTATCTTCAGAACATGAATCAGTTTTCAAAACCGGTATTACCAGAGAAGGATATGGGTAGTCATTTGGGTAACTGCTTTGATCAGCGGAGTATGGGGTTAAGTCGAATAATTCTGGTATGGTTGCTAATGGGACAATAAGTTGCCCTTCATCATCGTTGCCACATCTTCGTCCACCATCTGTTTTACATTGAAGAAGGTCGTTGTCACGTTTTATTAAACATGGTGATCTTGGCATTGGCTGTTTGGTAGGTACTGCTAAAAGATCGCCTACGTTTTGAGATGACGTGACTCTACATGCTACTGCTTTGGAAACAGTTCCGTTATTAACTTGTCCCAATATGAAACAGTGTTTACACTTTAGAGTACGCAACCAATCGTTGGGATCTCCATTCAAAGAAAGAGAAGAGCACCTGCATCCACAGCATTGCATTACTACTTTCGACTCTTCACGGAACTGCTTGTAGGCCAGGAAAGATAATGAAATTTTTGGTGTAACCTAGAACTAATTGCTATCAAAGGTTTTTCTTCACAATGCATTTCTTTGAAGTATCCACAATGACATACTAAAAGTCCGAGGAAATCCGGGTTGCAGAAATATGTCTAATTTGCATAAATTCAAAATGGCCGCCATTTCAAAGGACTTTTGCCCATAACTCAAAAAAAAAAAAAAAAAAAAACTCACGGCCGGAACTTGATCCTGAAGCAGGAGATGATTCTCATGGTTAAGACTGGTATATGAAATGGACAATATATTGTTCAGTTGTTTTGTTTATTCTTACTAATATTGGTGCCATAATATTGGCAAGTTAAAATTGCCACGAATCTTAGGACGTATCATTATTGTCACAATTATTACCATTGGCTTTGCTTGCCTTGTCCATTTTAGATTTATGCTAATTAAAAGAAGAAGGTGTCTCATCATTCACATTATGCAATTCACATTGCAATAATTGATCTCAAAATTATGTGTATAGACACATTATTAGACTTCCTTTGTGACTCAGATTTCGAGATGTGGACAAAAATCTATCAAAATGGCGGCCATTTTGGATTTATGCAAATTATGCCTGAACCAAACATCCTATGCTATTATTACTGTCATAATTGTGTTCACAGACCTTGAAAACATGGGTATAGGTACCGAAATTATTCTGCTACGAGTCTCAGAACTCGAGATATTAACAAAAATCTATCAAAATGGCGGCCATTTTGAATTTATGCAAATTAGGCATATTTCTGCAACTCGGATTTCCTCGGACTTTTAGTATATCATTTTAGGTACCTTAAGCAAATGCATTGTGCAAAAAAACCTTTGATAGCAATTTGTTCCAGGTCAAACCTCAATTTTCTTGGACTATTGTTGAAAATAAGGTACACAAGGGGATTAAACAAGGTGGCACTCTTGGCAATAATAACTGGGATTGCTGTCGCCCAAATGGGTACAGAGTTCCTCCCATGAATGGAATTCCAAAAGGACACTAAAGCATACGGCGTCCATGAACAGATGAAGCAAATTGTCACTGCAAAGGTACTCTGTGAAAAATAGAATAAGCAAATATAACAAAAATATATAACAAAATATCAAAATTGATTTACTTGTTAATACTTAAGGTAGGAAATAACTTCAGGTAGGAATTACAAGTTGTCTGAATGACTTAAATACCGCTTCTGATTTTTTGTGTGTGTTTTGTTTGTTTGTCCGGTTTTTTTGTTTTTCCTTTGCTCAACCTGGTAAGATACAATACTAGCGTAGTCATATTTCTGTAAGCTAGGTCTTATTAGATAGTGTAGAGCGCATTAAAGGCTGACTCAGAGATTTCTCAATATAATTTTTAATATATAAATTAAAAATAGTCAACTAGAACTAAAGATAGTCGCCCTAAATCCTCAATACCAAAGTTTGGGATGAATCGGATTTTTCGTTTTGATGCAGTAAACATTTATGTGTAGTATAACAGTGCCAAAGGATACTGCAGATTCGCAAATTTTAAAACAAAGCTAAGCTTAAGACTTCGATTTGAGCTTAGCTATTTCACACAGTGATTAGTATATGGAGAAGCATTATGCAAAAAAACGAATTGCTTGAAAATTGAAGGTGCCCTCATCGGGAAATTCACGAGTCAGCCTTTAAAGGTGCAACGAGAGATTTCACATAACAGGTGTCCCTAAAATAGGTAAAAGTTCTGGCACTAATGTAAAGCATTCTATCAAAAATGTCCCCACGTGAAAGGATTAAGCTGAAAAATATTTCTTTGGTACAAAAATTGTGTAATTTCTAATTTCCTATAGGAGCAAATACAAAATTCAGCCTATGTTTTATATTGAAATTAAGCAAATGAAAATTGCCTTTTGTTTTCACTTTTAAGGCATTTCTGTAACCAAAGACAAAGTAAGAAATCCATTGGAGGTCTTATCTATATGAAATCACTACATATAACACAGTACATGGGTGCCCCAAAATCTCTCGTTGCACCTTTAAGGATATGACGGGCTATCTGTACATAATAAAAATGATCATTATTTTGGCACACCCCTGGCGAATAAACTCTTTTTGAAATATATTCGCTGATTCGGTGATTCTATATTTTTCCCAGATTATAACTACCCTGAGCCACGCTACCTTTATGGAGAAGGAAGCGACTTGTCATATAGCATTTTGTACGTGATTTTGATGAAACTTCATCTTTTTTGTAAGAAATCTAGCCATGTCCTACTTTTGATCCCATTGTGAATCTACGTTCGTGTGTGTGTGATGCGTGATTCTATTACCCACGTTGGTTTAATATATTTTAGAATTGCGGGTAAGCATCTTCTCGTACGATATCGCACACACGTGTCTTTGTTCTCATTGTTGTTGTATTGTATACCCCGACTGTCCTTCATTAGCCTCAGTTACACTGCTATTTGTCAACAAGGGCTGGTGGCCTAGTGGTTAGAGCGTCCGGCTATAGATCTGAAGGTCGTGGGTTCGATTCCCGCGGCTGTAAATCCTTGCAAATATTTTATGTTGGGTTGTATAGTCTCGGTATTTGGGAAAATGTCTAATTCTAACACAATGGGTTGGTAAACTGTTTCATCTTTCCTCCATTAACAGGTTAAGGCGTTGGTCACTGTCGTTACAACCATTTAATTTTGACATACAAAAGAATATTGTCAACACATTGTCTAGAATTTGTGGATCAAATTTAAAACGTGCAAGGATTAGAGATGAACTTGACCTTAATGCAATCACTATATCATAGATTTGTTGTTTTTTTATAAAACACATCTAATATACTTTTGGTGTGTAAAAAATGAAAGAAATCGACTGAAAAATACGCTAGGTATGGCAGGTTTGTAAACACACCCCTTTTTCCCAATTGCTATGGGATTTACACTCCTTTAACTTGTGTTTATACAATATCATGAATATCATGTCTTTGTCAACTTAATGTTACATCTTCTTGATTATTTGAACTACAGGCTAATCCATGAATATATACCAATGTGCCAACTGATATGACAAATCCAAACACCAATTCACCTATAAACGAACTTCGCTCCTATCCTTTGTGTACTCAATGAAGTTCACAAGGATGAGGCTTGTGGCAAACTTGCCGAAGTCACGTGATATATTTTCGCTGGCTTCTGTTTCGGTATTGCATGCGGCGTTGTAAATATACCACAGGGAATAAACATGGTGGCTTCCATGATTGCTGTACAGTTGTGTACATTTGTCGGAATAAATCTGGATTTTTTTCGCAAGGAATACTCCAATTGCCATGAAAAACATCTGGTACGTTTTATTTAGGGATATTTCATTATATATGTGCCGATAGATTCATACAAATAAATCACTTTAAGTTTACACAGGGGTCAATTTTTCAAAGTGCCTCAATCATGTTGAAATGATAAGGCCCATGAAAATCAATTCTGAGTTCAACGTACTTTTTTTCCCTGGCCGACGAGGTGACCCTTTCA
>JAMKCH010006194.1:0-54937 GCA_023653785.1 Ophioderma brevispina
CACTTCATTGGAACCAAACTTCTGTCATAGGTGCACAATGGATCCGTCATATGTTGATGATGTCAAGTCATGTGAAAGTCAAAGGTCATGTGAGGTCAAGTTGAAAAATGGGCTAAAAATGTAAAATTCATCTAAATTGAAAACTGAATTTCATTGGAACAAACTTTTGTCATAGGTGCACCATGCATCCCTCATATGTTGATGAGATCAAGGTCACGTGCCAGGGTCAAAGGTCAGGGGGCGGCCCACAGCTTATATCTTTGAATCAGCGAGCGCGAAATCCGATAACCGCGAAATTCTAGTTCAATTTCAATCATGATTTAATCAGTCACGATTAAAATACAGCTTGACTTAAATCAGCCAACCCTGCCTTCCTGTACCTTAGGCTTCAGAATGAAGAAAAAAATGAAATTTTGCAATTCAATTACAAAGGGTCTACATTGGTAAAAATCAACATGCAGACATCGGCGACACGGCCTTTTTCTTATCCCGCAACTTTCGACACCAGTCTCTTATCGAGCGCGGACATTTTCAAAAATTACTGTTTATTGGTTCGACACGCGACTTTTTGGGGAAAAATAAAACTGCGACGTACTACTTTTCATGACTTCCTATGCTTGGGGGGGGGGGGGGGGGGTGGGGTTTTGGGGTTGGGGGTTTTTTTGTTGGGGGGGGGGGTGGGGGGGGGGTGGGGGGGGGGGGGGGGGGGTTACACGCTACACCCAACTTGTTGATAAAACACTTGCCAGCGATAGAATCTAATGACGTACGAAAAATACCTCCCAAAACGCGATCTTCCCGGGCTGCCCTGATATCTTTTATTAATTCCTCAATACAGTATCATTAATATGAGTTAACATTTTTTTTTAATAATCGGTTTAACAATTCATCTCTATAAATGAAATTGTCGTATCAACTTCACTGCCGGCAGCTGCCCAGCCGCGCGGCCCCCCGCCATGATTTCTCTTTAAAGTCAGATGAAAATGACAAATTTGAGCATTAAACGCATTATCATTTATTGAAGTGTCAAATCTAGGTTGTATTTTTTTAAATGATTTTTAAAATAATTTGGACTTATTTAAACCTTATGTACCCTTTGTTTTTTGTTTACTTCTAATTAACATATGAACGTTGATGTTCCATTCATAACACGGGGAAAACTCCGCCTGATAGAAAAGCTTGTACAATCATCTTTTAATCGTGCCTATTTACTTTAGCAATAATAATTAGGTGATTAAAAATCTGTGAATAACAAACAAAAAATAGAGATTTGATTTACCTCTGTTTTTTGGAGTCAAGTTTTTGTTTACAACTTGTATTACCTCTTTGATCATGAGGGATTGTTTGAGAATCCCCCGAACATCCCTGAAAAAATATCACTCCAATTTCATCATTGACATTTTTCAAGTTGGCCCTACAGCTACAAAACCCCCCTCACCAAACTGTTAAAATTCCATGATGAATTTTCCACGTTTGCATTCCATACTTTTTTGATCACTCACATTTACTACTTAGTTTCATTTCTTATCTATATATTTACCGGCGTTCTGTCTATCTGTCTGTCTATCTGTGTGTCCTGACCGCGTTTATTTTTCGGAGACCAAGGATTGCACGTTCCTGCAACTTGTGGTGTTGCTCCTTGACCGAACGAAGACCGAGTTTGTATTGGTTTAGTGGATCCAAGGTCATGGCGGAGGTCATTCAAGTCAAATAGGCCAATGGGGTAACTTTGGTGTATTGGACATGAAACGTGGAGGGTGGGGTCGATTTTTGATGCGAAAATTTATGAAGGTCCGACAAGTCATCAGGGGTCATTCAAGGTCAAATGAGGTTAAACGTTGGATTCTCGAGACCGAGGTCGCACATTCCGAAACTTGGTTGGTGGGTGCTCTTGACCGGCCGAAGACGAGGTTGTATCGGTTAGTGGATTAAAGGTCATCAGGGGTCATTCACGGTCAATGGGGTAAACGTTGGTTTATGGACACGAAACTTGGAAGGTGGGGTCGATTTTTGATGTCCAAAAATTTTAAAGGTCATGACAAGGTCATTAGGGGTCATTAAAGGTCAAAGAAGGTCAAACCGGGGTAACTTTGGTGTATCCAGATAACTTGTGGGCGGGGTCGAATTGTTGATGCCGAAAATTTTGAAGGTCTCAACCTCAAAAAATACTCCGACAAGGTCATCAGGGTCTCAAGGTCAAATGAAGGTAAACGTTGGTGTATGACAATGAATCCTTGGAGGTTGGGGTCAATTGTTGATGCCGAAAATTTTGAAGTCACAACAAGGTCATCAGGTTCATCAAGTTCAGAATGGGTAACTGGGTGTATGGACAGACCTTGGAGGGTGGGGTCGATTGTTGATGGCCCGGAAAATTTTAAGGTCACAACAAGGTCATTAGTGTCTTCAAGGTCAAAGTAGGTCACATGGAGTAACTGAGGTATAAAATGGACATGCAAACCTTTGGAGGTGGGGTTGGTTATTTATGCCAGCAATCTTAAAAGGTCATCAACAAGGTCATCATAGGGTCATTCAAGTGTCAACATAGGATAATTGGGTAACTTCGTGTTCGTCAGATGAAACTTGGTGGCGGGGTGGGGGCTATTGATTGTTCTGTAATGCAAAAATTGTGAAGGTCATGACGAGGTCATCAGAGGTAATTCCAGGTCAAAGGCACCGCGAACCTGGGGTCTTCATGCCAGTGGATCGCGAAACACGGTGATCGCGGAAACCCAGGGATCGCGAACCCCGGGGACCGCCTAGTTTGGCATAATAACCCTAACCTTGGAGGTACTGAAGGAGTGAGGGAAGAGGGGAACAAGAAAAGTCGCATATTCGGGTGGGATTCGAACCCAGGGCCCTTCGGGCCCCAGCCCCATGACCCGGGATAGCACGCTACGGCGGTGTCACTGGCCCGGCCAGCGATTTCGTGCCCATATGAGTCTTGGTTTGATGACGTCATCGCTACTTTCTGGACTTAGTGCATTTTTCTCAATTAACACACTGAGTTTTGGTGAGATTTAGCTGTGCTAGGGTTAATGAAATTAAAGTTCGTAAATATGATGCAAAATTCTTCAAGAAATCCCCCTCCGCTGCAAAATTTTTGTCAAATTTACCTCATTGGGTTGGTCTTACTCGCATACTTCATTAACACCTATTAACTGCATAGCATGTAAAATGACAGCAGAAAGTCTACCGGCCCAACAAATGCAATTAGCAACACAAAATCATTCCGCGCACGTGTATTGAAGACAGTTATTTACCAATGTCTGCTAACATTTCTGATATAAATATCAATTTTATTTCGACATATTTTTCAGCGCTTATAATATGACCCACTGAATTTTGGAAAAACAAAACTTTAATTGTTTAAAAAGGCATCGAATGTTGTAGAATTATGTTTTCGTGCTTAGCACTTGACTACATCGACCAGGTGCACAGTGCACATTTTTTCAATCGCATTATTTCGCAAACTTGTTTAACTTTGCTCGTCCTTTACACAAAGCCTAAGGCTTAGGCTCTAAACATTGTCGGGCATTATTCAAATTGTACCCAAAAAGCGCCAAAGAATGGCGATGATTAATTAGTCTGGAATGCTCAACGTGTTGTAAGACGGCGATTGTGCAAGCATTCCTAAAAAACTGAGGTACTGTACGTACTTAAACGGTACGTTTCCGATGATGTGACGATGTTGTGATAAAGTAAATTGATCGCAACTGGATCTCAGCTGAGCCCGATTCTCCACATTTCAGCTCAAATTGGAGTAAACAATGCTACTTCAAACTCTAAAAAAACAGAGCATTGCCAAAAAATCGCAGGCCCCAACGGCCCCCACAGCGCTTATCTCTCAAATCGTATTTTCCTGGACCCATTTGTAGGCAGAAAATCCAACATGCAATGCCCATCATAAATGATCGACATCCGATGGCAAACATTCTAAAGATCGACACGCGACATTTGAGCTGGGGCTGAAAAAGCGAACCGCGGCACACCAAATGCGCTTAAATCGCGACAAGGCGACAGCCGTGTTAATTTGGCCACCCATGTAGACCCCTAAAAGACAAGTTGAAGTTCGAGGAACTGTGAAGTCATGCTTCATCTCCTTGATTTTTCAGTATGTGAGTCCACTGTAGTCGCGAGAGCAGGGGACCAGATTGGTTTCTTATGACATCACACAACATTATCATTCATTGCAGCCCAGAATAAAGTACGCCCTCATAATTGAGGTAATAGAGTTGAGTACCATGGGTCAAGGCAAGTTCAGTGGCACAATTATAGTGTTAACACGTAAAAATATAAAAAAAGCAATACTATCATCCCTGACCATGGTCGTTAAGAATCCATTGTTGGTATAGATCTCCTGTGCATCTGCAACGTGAGATGCGGACAGTTATGCCTCAAGACCTACAACAATTATGTAAAACGTACCGATTGTCACAGGAATTAAGGCAACTCTGGACCTCTGCATGTCCTGCTAAGCATAACTCCACATGTATGACTGTAACATTTGGTCGTTTCGTAGTACATTCTAGACGATAATGACCAAGTGGAGTTATGCTTAGCTGGACAAGATCCCGCAACACTGTGTCAGTGTGATGAATTGAAATGAGTAGCAAAAATCGGCGCGATTTTATTTTCTGACTCCTATCCCACTACGTTTACAAACTCCCAAAACCTCTTCGTGTCAACAGTCGTACAACGGGATCAGCGCCGCCATACGTCTCTCTTCCAGCTAGATAGATAGCAAAATGTGGTCCTACAATAGATTGTGCCACTATTCTGAACATTGCATTGGGCAATTGCAAACACAGCCGCTTTTATGACCCCATGTCCATTTGCACAAAATAAGTAAGGACAAAAGAAAAATTAATTAGTAAAGCTGCCATTCCGACTTTACCCAAAGTAACAGAAAAGTTGCGACAACAAAATGAGTCCACAGAACCTAATTACAACCCCATGTTGGCCCAACAAGTATCTCCGTAAAACTTTGCGAAAAGTTGATTGCTCAGCCAACAATTATGCCCAAATTATACGCAACGGTGCAGTGGGACTGAAACGAGCCCACTCGAGAACAAAACAGAACTTTGCAACTCATGGTGTGGCAAGTGTGTAACCAGAATGGTCTCAAAGGGCAAATGAACAATGTGTCCATAGGGGGGGTACATGAAAATTTTGTGGCAAGACAATTGACTTTTCCGCCTTAGAAGAATCAGCGATAGTTGCGGACTTGTGTGTACTGTGGCTCATTCATCGTATGTCCAAACAACAGTGCGTTCTCAAATCTGATCCAGCCAGAGCTGGGTTTACAAACGTCTGCTTCCTCAATGAATTCCAACAGTGGTCCTTGTCTGTGCATTGTTGCTCCAACAGTAGGGCAGAGACAAGAGATGTTCCATTGTTCTGTGGCTTGATGTTCCACCAACCACAGGTAGTGTCCTGATTTGGTTCCAGGTTCGCTCCCAATTCTGCAAGGCAAACCTTAGATCGGCAAGTTCTGTACTGTGGCCCGATCATCTGTGAATCCACGCTCAATCCTACGTAGCACAAGGGCTGCTTATCAGATTCGCCAGCTTTGGATGATCCAAGTATTTGGTGGAGATTCTCTGGAGAAAGTAATACTGTGCAGTGGCGTAACCAGAGGAAGGGGGCAAGCTTGTGGGGAATCTTGTCCCCCCCACCCCCTGTGGAATTAGTGATTTTCTGTACACATGCCGATATCAGTGAAAACAATATAGGCCTATACTGCATAAACAAACAATATACTGTGCTTTGACCCATGAAAATATATCCCCCCCCCCCCCCCCGACCCTGCAAAAAAAAGCTGGTTATCGCCACTGAGAATGTTTTTTTTTGTTTTTTTTTTTTTTCTGGCCCGATGTTTGTTCAGTTTGTACTGATTCAACCATTTGGCCGTTTTTCAACTTGGGCGTTGTGAAAATGATGAGCAATAGGATTTCAAAAACACATTAAAAGCGATTGACCCGTTAGCACTCGCAGAGGTGGCACATCCCTCTGATCTGGCACCTAAAGGGTGTTATTTTCAGTTGCAGTGGATCTCATGAACCAAATATTCTACAGTGGTAAATCAAAACCATGTTTCATGAAAATGAGAATAAAACAGTCCATTTGTGGTTAGAACGGCATCCACAGAAATAGGGGTCGCCTGTGACATGTTCCGCCAGCAGAAAATAAGCTTGTTGATTAGTGTCATGACATACCTATATTCAGAAATTGCAAAATGCCAGATTGCTTTGCGACAATGGACTTTTATTTGTGAGCTTCAAACGTCCATCTGGTGCAATTTCTGCTGGGACAAAGTATTATCGCAAATCAACGTATAAACGCAGCTATCCAACTTGCAGGTCTCGGAGGATGCATGTTCAGCATCAAGTCATTCAGATCCACTGCAACTACACTCACAATTAAAGGTGCAACGAGAGATTTTTGAGGCACCCAAATATTGTGTCATAATAGTAATTTCATGTAGACTAGACACTCAGTAGATTTCTTACCTTGTATTTGGCTAAAGATATGCCTTAAAAGAGAGAAAAAAGGCGATTCTGATTTGCTTATATTTCAATATAAAACATAGGCTGAATTTCGTATTTGCTCCTATACAAAATTAGAAATTTCAAATTTTTTGTACCAAAGACACATTTCTCAGCTTAATCCTTTCAGGTGGGGTTATTTTGATGGAAAGCTTTATATCAGGTCAAAAAAGTAAGTACTTTCAATTTTTTAGGGACACCTGATATGTGAAATCTCTTGTTGCACCTTTAATACTGGTTGTGATGACCCAGATAATTTGGACGTTGGGAATGCCCCGCAGTTTTCTTTGATTGTTATGTTTGCTCGCAAATCCTTCAAAACTTTGTAAACACTAAGTTTGGCCACGAGTGAAAAGTTTGCTACTCTATACATTTAATGGCAGTTGGCTGCACAATAAGCTGGACTTTCTGATTGGTGACATATCATGCTCAATATTTTTTTCAGAATCGATCAGAGATTACCACATTTTTCTCTTCAGTACGTGGTACTTTCTGATCACTCTCCCATATGGTATTCAAGTTGACTACATTTGTACAGTTTTAAATATAAACTTTGTAAACTTACAGCTGGGCCATTCCATGTCAACATTCGAGATGTGCACCGCAGCACGTCATGGATTTTTTTCGCTTTAAGTGTAGTGGTAGACATTGATGAGATATGAAAATCCTGAAAGCGTTTTCCCGCTAGAGCAATTGGAAATTTAGGGGGGGGGTCACCATCAAAGTGCCGCCCAATGTGAAAGACTATGTTGAGAGGGTCACAGATTACATTAGTAACAGAACCCCACACCACTTTGAAAATCACTATCTAGGGGTAATATTTGGTGTAGAATTCAAATCTGGCATCAGAAAGTTCATAGCATGTTTACTTTTAGAGTTAGTGAAGCCTAAATATGCACCTTTGTTTATTTGGGGCCAAGTTTGGGGGGTCATAACTCCGTAAGTAAGAATATTTTTACTGTCCATCTTTTAGTCAATCAGAGTTACATAGTAGAACTTTAAACCAATACAATTTTGAACACATTAGAAAAGTAATAAGTGAGGTACAGCCCCTTGAAAATGGTAATTGTACTTTTTTGACACATTTTGACCCCCCTGAAAACCAATGTTGACATTCGATACCACCCCTCTACTTCAGATATGTTGAAGATATGTCATTAAACAACTTTCCTTGAAAGAACTAGCTTGGTGTCTTCATTTTTTCAAAACAAAATACACACTCAAAGTTAACACACAAAGGTATCTGTGACCCACAGGTCATTGTACATGCACAGTGTATATCTCCATATGGGAATATAATTCAAATTTTATTTTAGATGCAAAGTATTTTCAGAAGTTACTTTTATGCAATTGATACGTATTTATAAGGTCTTTAACATGATACCAAACATACTGCCATTTACGCTTTATTTTTTCAGATTTTTCGTAATTAAGATAGGAAGTGACTCAAAAAAAGAGGTTAAATTTGTGACAAAAAAACTTGTACATTAATTGCAAATTTAGACCATTTATGGATTATTTTAATCTTCCTGTTTTTATCATTTTTACAACAATACTGACCAACTTTTAATGATATTTCATTTTCTTTTCCATAGTTTATCCCAAAATGCATAGTATGACACATCAAAAATGAGGTGTTCCCCGTAACAGGTGGTGTCCACTTTTAGTACAATTTTAGATGCATCAGAAATTTTAATAATTTACCTTAAAATCCATCAAAATTGACGTACAGTCTCTACTTGTAATACAGTTCACAACATTAAACCATTCACAGTGAGAGCAATTAGGTTATTTTTGTTTTAAAAATAAAAGTTGGTGTCCACTGTGTTACGTCTGCACAAATTTGAAAACTTTTCTTGTGGTACTGCCAAATGATATGGATTTAAAAGGTCTAAGTGTCCCTACATCAATGGTATCAACCCAATAATGTAGAAAATTTAAAAGATTGATCATGTACTGCTCATTGTTAAAACCGTTATATTTAAAAACATGCACATGGGTCCACTGTTACGTCCGAACAGCAGTTCAAAACTTAATCGCTTACTAAAACATATAGATTTAGATTACATTTGATTGTAAATTACTCCAAAGTATTTTTTGTGTTGCTTTGGTAAAATGAAATGATGGTTTTCAGAGATTAATGTTTGTAAAAGCAGGTTTTGAGGACAGTTGCCATAAGATGTAAAATGGACGTGGTGGCCATGTTACGTCCGAAAATGGAGATGGCCAACTTACACACTAGGAAAATTAAAAAAATAAAAACGAGGGTTCATGGCTTTAAAGTATTTAGTTATTTAAGGAACATTTTTAACCCCTATAATATCATTTAACCCATTCACAATGCAAGACAATGAAATTATGTACTTAAAAATGCATTTTACATATTCTTGTAATGTCTCAAAGTGCGGCCCAACCTGCTGGAATGACCATACAGTTTCTATGGGGATTGCAAACAAGTGTCTTGGTGGAAAACAATGGGACATCAAGACCCCCAAGCTGGTTCTTGCAGGAATTGTCTTTATTGATGATCTTCCAATATATGAAGTAGAGGGGGTGTTGATGTCGAATGTCAACATTGAATTTCAGGGGGCCAAATATATGTTCAAAATGCAAAATTAGGATTTTTTCAAGGGATTTAACTCGCTATTACTTACCTAATGTGACTTATTATTGTACTGGTAGAAAGTACTGCAGTGTGACTCAGATTAACAAAAAAATGGACAATAAAAAAATATTGTTACTTATGGAGTTTTCTGAAACCCCCAAAAACTTGGTCCCAGATGAAAGAGATTGCATTTTTACACCCAAAAACTTTAAATGTAAAGGAAATATACATTTTTATGCGAGATAGAAATTCTGCACCAAAAATATACCCAGATCGTGATTTTCAAAGTTGGGAGGGTTCCATTACAAGTTTATGGGCCCTCTAACATTGTCGTTCACATCGCACAGCATATTTGATGGTGGACCCCCTAAATTTATAAGGCTCTGTGGAGCAAAACAAAAGGTGGTATGAAGCTCAAAATTTCAGATTTTTCAGATTCTCATCAATATCTATCATCACAACAAAAGAGAAAAAAAATCCAATGGACAGTGCGGTGGCACATCAGATGTGGACATGGAAATGCCCAGCTGTAATGATAAACTTTGTAAACTTACAGCTGATCCCTTATTAGTGATGTTATGCAAAAAAGCAGGTGATGAGACTTGTAGGTTTGAGAACTGGCCTTGTTTGTAAGATATCCCTGTCTAATGTTATTTTCGTTCTCTTCTGTCTTACTTGAAAATAAGATAAAACTTCCAGTGAAACATCAGTTAATATCCGAATCCATAGTGCAGTAGTCATCATAAAGATCCAGCTTAAGGAATTGAAAGAAACAAAGTAAAAGGGAAACTAGAAGCAGTATGGTCAAAGAGACGGCATATTACGACACTCTTGGGGTAAAACCTAGTGCAACAGATGCTGAACGAAAAAAGATTACAGAAAATGGCGGCTGAAATACACCCAGACAAAATCCTGAAGAATCCTGCAAAGGTAGTAAATTAGTGTAGCAACACAAGGTTGCATATTGCATTGTGTAAATCACAAAATACAATTGATTTTCATTTCTTATAAAAACGTGGATTTATAAGGGGCATTCGTGATCCGCAGCCTCGTCCCCCGACTTACCTAAAAGAACTGGAGATTGTCATAGCATCTGAAACCCTCACATTTAGGAATCATGTATGCAAATCTTACGTGCAAATTTGATCGTATGTGTAAGAATTCCCAATTTTGTATTGCTGTCCTAAACCGGACATGAAATGATAGCACAGTGGCCTATGAGACTGGGAAACGAGCATTTGCCTCATAAAACACAAAACCGCAAAGTCGGATCAGCTAAAAAGTTGTGAATAAGCTTGTCTCAAGGATATTAGTGAACAATGAAAAACAGACAGGTGCTGGAATCACGAAATGCCCTTTAAAATTGAATAGAATGGGTTACTGTAAAAATGTAAATAGTGTCCATTGGAAAAAAAAATTCATCCAAGTAAGGGTCTGCAGATTCAGTGGGAAATTAAGTTTAATCTGGCAAGTTGTGCGAAGTGGAAGGAGGGAGTCAGGGCGATTGCTACGAGTGTGAGGTAAATCCGGCCACCCCCCCCCGTTTATCGGGGACCAAAAACTGGATTTAATACTGGTATTTCCTACTCCTCTTACTTAGTCGCCGTCACAATTCCTTTTCTGAAATGGGGTATAGATACAACAGGCATAGTGTTGCTGTGTGCAAGGAGTATCTATTAGATATTTCCTACGCTTGTCATATGGTTCTGTATTGCGGGGAATGGGGCATAGTCTTGAGGCAGAGAAAAGGAAATATGACAGAGTATAGCAATTAAAAAAGTGCGGTGGGGGGATTCAAAATAGGACTGAAGTTAAGATATGATGTAAGTGTTCTCCAATTGTAAAAGGATACTATGAACATGCTTTTAAAAGTGCTGAGTCTTATAGCCACCAGGTTTCTTTCAATCAGGATGGAGAACAATATTTAGCATGATGTGTTCTAACTGGAGTCTACTTCAAAGCATTTCTGTTGTTGTCTGCTGCAGCTGCAAGCAGAGCCGCAAATAGGATGAATGGTGTTATGTTGGTGTGGTATTGGTGTTCCTTGTGAACGTGTCTTGGAACATTGTATGTGTGCTAAAATTGTTAACCCTGCACTTAAAAGTTGGCAGACAATGGGGTCTCACAAGGGGTAAATGTCTGACCGGCAGTTAGAAGCCAACACAACCTTTATATCCCTTGACATAGGAAACAGCAGTATTAGCAATGGAAAAGATCGCAAATCCGGCTAATGCGAATCTGGAGCGTGTTAAGGTGGGGCTTCCGGGGGGAAAGGACGGTACCTGCACCAGCATGCCTATACGCACTGATGAAAAAGAAAACCGTAGTGTTTTTCTTCGTGTGCATATTCAGGCGATTGTTGAATATCATTTGCTCTATTGCTTGCAACATGTATTTTGGGTTTATGTGGACACTTGTTGATGAGATTGTAGAAAGGAAACTGAAGTTCTCAGAAAAAATCTGCAAATAAAAAAAACATGAACTATAATAACATTTAAAATTTAATAATTTCTTAGTAATTTTTACACTGGACTTTTTTGTCTTCTCCCCTTGTGTTTATCACAAGCCAGTAGTTGTTCAATTAGGTTTTTGTTTGATAAAGTCAATTTTTAGAAAAACTAATATTAAAGGTGATTGTTCCGATCGCTTTTGGGACACCTGATTTACCCTCGAGTAGTATCAATTTTGATATCAGGTGAAAGGTTCATATTTTCTCCTTGTTGTCTTAAATTTCAGCTTTCAAATCATTTCTTCTCAAGATACAGATAAAAAACTACCCTTTTAGTGTAACATCATATTAGAGCAGTAGTGAATAGGGCATTGGATATGCAATATTGTGTCTAGCAGCAAAACCGCAAGTTTGTTTCCCACGGTACTTGATGCGTCCGTGTGACAAGGGTCAGGACTCTCAATCAAGTGGAGAAATGATAGACAAAAATCGAACAAGCACCTTTAAGGGTAGTGTTCAACCTGGTGCTTTTGTTTTGCCCGAATTTCTGGATATTTTTTGCAACATTTTAAAAACACTTAACTGGTTCTATCAGTTACCAACAAAGGTTATCCACTGCAGACAATCGTGAGCTGTATTTTTTGCAGATTTAGAACCGCTATTAATCAGTTAAAGTCACAAAAAACACATGGTCGTAACGGCGGGAATTTAGCACATTCACGCCGTCAGCGGCAAGGCCCGCATCGCGGCGCGCGGTGAATTTTTGCTCGTATTGAAGCGTGCGCGTGTTTAATGTACTTGCGGCGAACGCATCTTGGAAAAACGGAAAAAGAATATTTGAAAATGTAAAACAAAGCGCTAATTGAGACCAGGTGCAATTTTCAGATTTGATTTGAGTTTCAGGAGTTGAAGACATAAGAGGTTTGATTCAATCGAAACAAATTAAAAAATACATAAAGATGTATTTTCAGTCACTTGCCACAACATACTCAATTTTGAAGTTAAAAGGTAAAGCTATTTAAGAAAGAGACAGCTTGAAATGGCGTGAAAGTCACTTTTTTACTACACACGGATTTTCTCCATGTTCATTTTTCGCAATTTGCAATTTCAGACCAAGATAATTCAAAAAATACTGAAGTAAAAGGTAAGGTTTAACTTTCCTACGATAGCAAGCGCTCTTCTCTAGGCGGATTTTCTCAATGTTCCATTTTCGATTTATAACTAAAGATATTCTCCAATATACCTCAAATTTTGGGAAAAGAAAGGGTAAAAATCTCACTGTTTAAACATTTTCCTTATATTCGAAAGTAAGCTCTATTTTTAAAAAATGAAAAAACCGTCCCTAGACAAATTTGTCTTGTTTCCAAATATAAAAAACATAAGAAATCATGAAGATTCAAACTGTTTTTGTTCTGCTGCTGAAAAAATTTGGGGCAAAATCCGTTTTTTAGTATTTCTCAAAATAGGGAAAAGTTTTTACATTAATCTGAGGCCATCACGGGTTCATCGTCCAATTCTCTTTCTAGAAATGTACACTTTTGCATACAATATCAAAATATTTGCAAAGTTACCAAACCAAAATAGATACTCGGAAGCTCAAGGTTGACCCTACCCTTAACTGACAAAATAAGTTTTTTCATTGAAGATGATACTCTACTAACCATTCACTCCTTGTGATTTATACAATTCTCTCTTATTTAGTTCAAAGTCATATCACAGCCTATGAAGTCTTATCAGATGCCAAGAAACGGAAATTATACGATGAGGGTGGTGAGCAAGCTATCAAGGAAGGCAACGACAGGAGGTGGAGGATTCCACTCCCCTATGGAATTTTGACATGTTTTTGGGAGGAAGTGCGACGAACTCAGCGGGGGAAGGATGTGATTCACCAACTCAGTGTATCATTAGAGGATATGTACAATGGGCGGGGGGGGGCATCACTACGAAAACTGGCATTACAGAAGAAAGTTGTATGTGAAAAAGGTGAAGGTGTTTGTCAGCTTAGACCTCAGAACTTAAGATTATGAGATTTATAAAGTTCTGGTTACTCATTTTAAGTGGGTGTTCAGTGGGTTAACCAGCGAGGGGAGTGCCCCCTGCTCAGAACCTTGCCCCTGCCTCAGAACCCTTGCCCCCTGTCCAGAACCAGTGCGCCCGTGCTCAGAACCTTGCCCGCCAGCCCCAAGTCTTTGTACAGTGTATGGAGAAGGACACAAATTTTCCCCTCAGAAAATGCCTCGGCGCCCCTTCTGCACCCCATTGAAAACGTCCCGGACCCAGCCCCCTAAATAAACTGACGTTGTACAGTGTCTATAGAGAGGACACAAATGTGCCCCCTCAGAAAATGCCTCGGCATCACTTCTGTCCACCCCCCCCATTTGCAAAAGATATGGTTACGCAACTGTGTGTTTTATATATATTTTTTGCCTGAAGCAAAGGCAAAGGGGCAAGGAGTGGATTGAAAAAAAAAGTGAAAATGTTAAAAAAAAATTGATGTGACCAGAGTATCAATGAATCCTCTAAACCTCAATGTAAGGCCCCAAAAAAGTTTTTTGCCATAACCAGACCAACTCTAGAAAAACCTGCCAACCCCAAATTTTTTTATGCCAAATTAACGCAAAATGAAATCTTTCGACCTGAGGGGGAAATGGAGGATTTGAGGGGAATCTGGAAATTTTTGAGAGTGAGAGGGGGGACATGAACATTTTCAAGAAGAGATGGGGAACCTGAACTTAAATGGAGAAATTTCATAGAAATAAGAGGAATACAATTTACAAATGGAAGCAAAGGGGAAGCACAATTTTTTGAAAAAACAAATAGATCCAGTGTAAGTTCAATGCGATGAATAGAATTCCTAAGTATTTGACTGAAATATACTGCCAATTCAGTAGGCTACTGGACAAATTTGCAAGATAAGTACCTGTATATCTCGCAGTTAGTTTCATGAAAGTGCTAAAATGCAGCTTGCCTTAAACTAAAGAAAATTGGAAATTCGGAATACCATTAGAAATTTCTAATCATTTTATACCGGTCCGAATTGTTTAGAGTTATGTATTCATGCGCCCAAGCGTGACTTTGGTCAAAACGGAAGTGAATGTAGTAGGTTGGCCTCCCCATGGTTAATCGTGCATAAGGCTACCTATAGGCCCCTTTCACGCAGATATTACAGCGCGTGCGAATTGCCCACCTGGACTATTCTGACAGCGAACTGTAGATTGCTCAATCGGGGACATGTATCCGAATGAGACAGATTAGAATCCTCAGGGATTTACCGAGGGTGTTAAACACATTCGTTCCAAGCTAGGCGATTGCTGCTAGAGAGGTCGGGTTAGGATCAGGGCTGCTATATAATAGTCAATAACTCTGTAGTTGTCCAGATGATGGCGGTCATTCTTCATTCAATGTGGTAACAACAGAGTAAAACAAAATAGGTACAGCCACACAGACAACAAACATTGAGCCTAATTTTGCGATTTGATGTGAGTGGTCCCATGATTGCATTATATTTATGAGGGCGGTATGCTCTTATATTGCTTTTGTCGCGATGGAAGTAAAATTCTGAACTTCGATTGTTTTGTGTAACTTATTTAATAGGCTGTACTAAGTTTGCTTATGGGGTCGAGGAATCAGGTTGTAGAATGGAAAGGAATAATTTGAATAGAGACAGAAAGCATTAGGCAATTTAAAATTCATTTTCTTTTTTACTGTAGATATATCTCTGGTGAAAAATATAAGATTTCAAATGGGTTATTGGGGATGACCTATAACAGGAAGAAACTCCTGATTTTAAATTAGCTGGTTTGAGTCATATTTTGATCATCCCATTGTGGTGTACATCTTTATAATACAGGTCGAGGAGGTAGAAAAGGTGCAGTAGAAAAGTGTTCCACCTGCCGAGGGACCGGTATGCAGGTGCATGTCCGTCAACTGGGGCCAGGCATGGTGCAACAAATCCAGTCGGTATGCAGCGATTGTAAGGGGCAAGGAGAAAGGATCAGTTCGAAAGACAGGTGTAAGGTGTGTCAAGGGAACAAAGTTGTTCGGGAGAGAAAAATCTTGGAGGTGCATATAGATAAAGGTAAGTATTCTTACTGTTACTTAAATTCTTATCACTTGTTGCTTTGTACAAAGTCAAATTTGCTGATGGAGTGATGTTATGGATTTTGTGGATTAAAGGGACATTTTGTGATCCACAACCTTGTTCCCCAGACTTAACCCCCCAAAATGAGATTTTTATATCATCTGAACCGTTAACAGTAGTAATCCACGTGTACCTAATCTTACGTGCAAATTCAGGCGTATCTGTGAGAAACTAACAATTTTGTATTTTCTGTCCGTTTACGGACAAAAAATACTAAATTGTATTACAGCATTGTGTCCTATGTGACCGTGGGAAACAAGCATTTGCTCATAACACAAAACCTCAAGGTCAGAATCAACTAAAATTTTGTGAATAAGCTTTTCTCAAGGATATCTTGTGAACAGTGAATAAAACAGAAGCATGAGGAATGTGCTGGACTCATGAAATGCACCTTTAATCTCTGCAGGGTGTGCACAAATAGTATGGGTTTTATGTATCCCATCATAGCGTTTTTTACAAGTCAAACCCACAGAGGAAATAAATTCAGGGGTTTTCATATATTTTGCACAATTGGTATGAGTTCCCCCCTTGTTTTATATTTCTTGACTTGTGATTTTGTGATGGTTGTTAAGGTATATTTTCCCTCAATTTTTCTCTTCTATAAGCAAATATCAAATTGCCAATAACTAGTCCATTTCTTGTTTTTTAACCTACAGAATTTAAAATGTTCACAGCATATGTATAAAAGTGAAGTTTGGTTGGAATATTTAGAATGAATGTAACAATACTAAGCCCGACACAAAAAAGAGTTTGTCTTTATAATTTTTTTTTGTATTTTTGCCTTTTTGCGACTTAAAAATATGTTTGTTCATCATGGCAGCCCACCCACATTGCTTGAATGTAGTAATCCTGAAAGCTGAGCATTTGTTTTTCTTGGCCTTAAAACCAATTCTCATAATTTTGTTAATTAATATCCAGGTATGAGAGATGGTCAGAAGATCACATACACCGGGGAAGGAGACCAAGAACCGGGTCTAGAGCCAGGTGACATCATCATTGTCTTAGACGAGAAAGAGCACAAGACGTTCCGGCGGCGAGGGCAAGATTTAATCATGCACCAGGAAATTGAACTGGTGGAAGCTCTATGTGGCTTCCAGAAAATAATTAAGACATTGGATGATAGGGAACTTCTAATCACTTCTCATCCAGGTAAGGGGCATAGTGCTTGTCATAATACTGCCAACCATCAGTATGTATTTAAAGGAGGAATGACCCAATTTAAGTATATAAAGTTTTCATCTTGATAGAATGGCCTTCACACCAAAACCCCATCTGTAAAGTTCTGCGCCGATATTTCAATTTTGATGTGAGAGCTAAAAATGTGATTTTTATAATCCCATATAGTACTCTGTAAAATTAATATTGCTCGACCAAAATGGAGCACATTTTCGCTCATAACATCCAAACCAAAAATCATTTGCCCCTAAGATTTCACAGAGTAAATGAGATAAATAGTAGCTTTCATTAGATACCAAAATTTTGATCACTCTGGTAAAATCTGGGGTTCTGGGCTATTGGCGATCAGACCATGGCCCTTTAAGGCGATATTGCCAATTTTCTCCAAATGTTTTGCAGGTATTGCTCACATCCCTCCTTTTGCATGCATTTTTTTTTTTCATCCACCCTTTGGCAGTCTGTCTCACCAGGAATTCTCTTTTAGAATGCGTATCTGATGGTTTTTCGTCATTCACAGTACTGGCGTCGCTGTGTATCTGATGGTGTTCTGACAGTCAGTTTTGATGGCGCCAAAGTCCATACAATTCTTGTGGTAACAGACATACTACCAACTTTGCAATATTCAAAGCATTTACTTTTGACAGAAAAATATTTTCAAGTTTTGTACCACGAATCTGTAGAATAAAACTTCAGTTTCTAGTAGCTGCTTCAGTAATAAACTTTACATTGGGGTAAAGGCTTCAAGGCAAAGTGTCATGAATGGAGGTCACGTTTGTTGCCAATATTTTTCTTGATTCTGGAGTAACCAGACTTGGTTTGATGAGCTGCCATTTTAGACTGATTCGCCTTCCCAGCATGCTCTTGCCAGCCACAATCTCAGGGAACCTCAGTATATGCAGCATTCATAACTGTAGTCAATTTATGCGAGTCAACAATAGTCAAATTACAAGTCGGTCATTTATCCCAGTCCTTAACGGAATACCGCAAACTGACAAATGGTAATGGTGGTTTCCCGAGACAGGACAACATTCTAACAGAATTCCGGGTGCAATAGACTGTTTAGTGATGTCTCACACATGTCAATGGCCTACTATTCAATTTGAAGTGTACTACATTGTTATTACATGAATTTCAGGTTGGCAGGTTGTACGAGACCTTTTCCAAGACCACCCACAAATAGGGGAAAACAGGTGATGACAAAAGCTGTGATATTCAAGTCTGGGGACAAAACCACAAACTAGAGATGTTTTTTGTAAAAAACGTGTGAGGATAACAACATGGGTACTTGTAAAGCAGGTGTAATGGAAGTCAATAAAAGGACAAAACTCTCGGCGAGACAAAAGAAGAGCAAGACTTTTGGCTGAATTGTATATACGTTTTCAGTAGACGCCCCTTCAAAAAATCATGTGCGCTAGGACACACAGTCATGCCATTACAACATATCATCATCTGACACCATCACCACATTCCACAATCTGTGTTGGTCTCGGGGGAATGGTCTCGACTTACAACCCTGGTAATCCCAATGCACTTGGACCAACACAGTCGTGGAACCCCACAAATATATCGTCTGCACTACCCTACATTCCACCGTCTGTGTGGTCTCGGAAAGGTCTCGGACTACAACCCTGTAGGTGGGTGAGTTTGTGATCTGCTGCCTGCGGGTTGGCACATATGGATTTAGTTTGGTAGTATGTATTATGTGGATGTCCAGGGATGACAAAATCTCATAGCATCCAGATATGAGAATAATTTCCTCCCATTGAATCATGCATTTTAAGTGTTGTCAGTTAAGCAAATTTAATTCTTGCAAACTCAGACGAATTTGCAACCTGCAGTCTGAGCAGGTTGTGTCTAGTGTGTAAAAGTGCTAACCCTGCACTTTAGGATTCACGCTCTTGACCGATGAACTTCATACTTGTAATTGAAAGTGGAAGAGTTTTAATTGTAGCGTGAACCATAACCCTTTATTAAGACTGTTATGGACGTCTAGTAGAAGTCTAAGGTCAGAAATAACATTTCAAAACACAAATAAAATGAGACCTGTGCACAAAGATCTAAATTATATTACAGCATTGTGTCCTATGTGACCGTGGGAAACAAGCATTTGCTCATAACACAAAACCTCAAGGTCAGAATCAACTAAAATTTTGTGAATAAGCTTTTCTCAAGGATATCTTGTGAACAGTGAATAAAACAGAAGCATGAGGAATGTGCTGGACTCATGAAATGCACCTTTAATCTCTGCAGGGTGTGCACAAATAGTATGGGTTTTATGTATCCCATCATAGCGTTTTTTACAAGTCAAACCCACAGAGGAAATAAATTCAGGGGTTTTCATATATTTTGCACAATTGGTATGAGTTCCCCCCTTGTTTTATATTTCTTGACTTGTGATTTTGTGATGGTTGTTAAGGTATATTTTCCCTCAATTTTTCTCTTCTATAAGCAAATATCAAATTGCCAATAACTAGTCCATTTCTTGTTTTTTAACCTACAGAATTTAAAATGTTCACAGCATATGTATAAAAGTGAAGTTTGGTTGGAATATTTAGAATGAATGTAACAATACTAAGCCCGACACAAAAAAGAGTTTGTCTTTATAATTTTTTTTTGTATTTTTGCCTTTTTGCGACTTAAAAATATGTTTGTTCATCATGGCAGCCCACCCACATTGCTTGAATGTAGTAATCCTGAAAGCTGAGCATTTGTTTTTCTTGGCCTTAAAACCAATTCTCATAATTTTGTTAATTAATATCCAGGTATGAGAGATGGTCAGAAGATCACATACACCGGGGAAGGAGACCAAGAACCGGGTCTAGAGCCAGGTGACATCATCATTGTCTTAGACGAGAAAGAGCACAAGACGTTCCGGCGGCGAGGGCAAGATTTAATCATGCACCAGGAAATTGAACTGGTGGAAGCTCTATGTGGCTTCCAGAAAATAATTAAGACATTGGATGATAGGGAACTTCTAATCACTTCTCATCCAGGTAAGGGGCATAGTGCTTGTCATAATACTGCCAACCATCAGTATGTATTTAAAGGAGGAATGACCCAATTTAAGTATATAAAGTTTTCATCTTGATAGAATGGCCTTCACACCAAAACCCCATCTGTAAAGTTCTGCGCCGATATTTCAATTTTGATGTGAGAGCTAAAAATGTGATTTTTATAATCCCATATAGTACTCTGTAAAATTAATATTGCTCGACCAAAATGGAGCACATTTTCGCTCATAACATCCAAACCAAAAATCATTTGCCCCTAAGATTTCACAGAGTAAATGAGATAAATAGTAGCTTTCATTAGATACCAAAATTTTGATCACTCTGGTAAAATCTGGGGTTCTGGGCTATTGGCGATCAGACCATGGCCCTTTAAGGCGATATTGCCAATTTTCTCCAAATGTTTTGCAGGTATTGCTCACATCCCTCCTTTTGCATGCATTTTTTTTTTCATCCACCCTTTGGCAGTCTGTCTCACCAGGAATTCTCTTTTAGAATGCGTATCTGATGGTTTTTCGTCATTCACAGTACTGGCGTCGCTGTGTATCTGATGGTGTTCTGACAGTCAGTTTTGATGGCGCCAAAGTCCATACAATTCTTGTGGTAACAGACATACTACCAACTTTGCAATATTCAAAGCATTTACTTTTGACAGAAAAATATTTTCAAGTTTTGTACCACGAATCTGTAGAATAAAACCTTCCCAGCATGCTCTTGCCAGCCAACAATCTCTGAATCTCAGTATATGGCAGCATTCACTAACTGTAGTCAATTTATGCGAGTCAACAATAGTCAAATTACAAGTCGGTCATTTATCCCAGTCCTTAACGGAATACCGCAAACTGACAAATGGTAATGGTGGTTTCCCGAGACAGGACAACATTCTAACAGAATTCCGGGTGCAATAGACTGTTTAGTGATGTCTCACACATGTCAATGGCCTATTCAAATTTTGAATGTGTACTACTCCTGTATACCTGAATCTTCCACAGGTTGGCAGGGTTGTAATCGAGACCTTTTCCAAGACCAACACAAATAGGGAAATACAAGGTGATGACAAAGCTGATATCAAGTCTGGGTAACAAAACCACACACTTAGAGCATGTTAAACGTGTGAGAAGAACAACATGGGTACTTGTAAAAGACAGGTGTAATGGAAGTCAATAAAACTGGACAAAACTCTCGGTCCGAGACAAAGAGCAAGACTTTCTGCTGAATTTTGTCTATACGTTTTCAGTATGACTGCCCCTTCAAAAAATCAGTGCGCTAGGACCACACAGTCATGCCATCCACAACATCTCTCATCTGCACCACCCCACATTCCACCATCTGTGTTGGTCTCGGGAATGGTCTCGACTACAACCCTGGATAATCCAATGCACTTGGACCACACAGTCGTGGCACCCACAACATATATCGTCTGCACTACCCTACATTCCACCGTCTGTGTTGGTCTCGGGAAAGGTCTCGACTACAACCCTGTAGGTGGGTTGAGTTTGTGTATCATCTGCCTGCAGGGTTGGCACATATGGATTTAGTTTGGTAGTATGTATATGTGAGCTAGTCCAGGGATGCAAATTCTCATAGCATCCAGATATGAGAATAAATTCTTGCAAACTCAGACGAATTTGCACCCCTGCAGTCTGAGCAGGTGTGTCTATGTGTGGTAAAAGTGCTAACCCTGCACTTTAGGATTCACGCTCTTGACCGATGAACTTCATACTTGTACATGGAAGTGAAGAGTTTTATCGTAGGTAACCATAACACTTTATTAAGACCCAATATGAGGATTAGGATGCAATTTTTTTTTTTTGAGAAGTCTACAAAGATAGTGCGTGGTTCTTACATGGTTTTGAAATAAGCTGCCCAAAAATAACAATTTCCATCTTAAAGTTAAAAATCTGGATTGAAGTGAAGTAACAAATGATCAAAAGCATGCTAATCATCCGTGTGGCTCCAATAGTGCACTCCATTGCAGTTCACATTGTTCATGGTCACATGTAGAAAATCATGTTGTAAGGAGACAATAGTCGCAGGTAGAAAATCTATGTAAAGAGCATAAAGAGTGAGGCTATTTGTGACCAGCATGAGTAAAATGAGGATCTTTGTGGTAACTATGAAATTGGTTCATATCGGCCCAAAATAGTCAGAAAGGGTTGAAAAATGAATTTTTATTCTTGTTGAAAAATGCTATTTAATATATCCTCTTCTCATGTGTTGTATGTTTAATTGTAAAAATCAGGATGTGATAACAGTGTTCTGAGATCACTTTATTTCATTTATCATGTGTAAATAGTGTGTTCTTCAACTTTAACAAGCCGATAACTCCTTAAAGGGAAATATGTCAGATCTTTTGTTGTCAAGCTCATTGACTTACATTCAATAAAAATATGTACAATACATCACAATTCCCGAAAAAACTAATAAAATTGATGTAAAATAACAAAATAGAGGCATTTTAAATTTTGTTTTTTTGACATACGAAGAAAAACGGCTGGCTGATTTTTCGCCAAGGCTTCATTGATCAAAAGCGCCCAATTTGCTCTCCTCGTGACGTCAAAAGTGATGACCCAAAAACATTGTGTGACTCGAATGGTATTGATGACACTGTAATATTGATGGATTAATGAAAGTAAATAATAAATTTGGAAATAAGTTACAGAATGAACATATTTTGTTTCAAGTTGGTTGTGTTTTAATTATTATGATATAAAACACCACATCGATCAGAGGTCACAGGAGGAGTAGGGACACGACCCTGCTCGATTTGGCTTGGGGGTTTCCAAACGGTAATGTGTGGAACGAATACAGTGCATTTACTATGGGAGCCTGTGTCTCAGTTTCCATTACAAAATCTCCTCATAAACCCAGTTCAAACATTTAGAAATATGATAATCAAGGATAATTATTGACTTCAAAAATCCGTTGGGGTTAGAGGATTAACAGTGCAACATAGTGTTCAATTTCCAATAACGGGCAAGTTAGATTTAAATTCGTGACCATGGCCTAGACTTAGGCAAGTCTGAGTGTACCCGTTCCGATAGCGTAATAGCACTCTACCTTAATTCTTTGAAAGGACTAGCCTCGAGTCGCGCCAGGATGTTGATGCCGATTTGAATTGGCTGTTGCTGTTAGGAGATGGCATGTCTACCCCCGGCAGTTCATCGAATAGGAAAGTGGCAACACTGCAATATGATGGTCACAACGACGAACTTATGGATTGGTCATCAACTTTGACGTCACCATTGCCTGCGATGTGGATTTTGTCGGAATAGTTTTAAGTAAGTATTGCGGGGGAAAATTAAAAGGGCAAAATACTCAACAAATGTGGACAATTTCAAACTATTTGATTTATATGTAATCACGTTACTTAAGCTTTCCATCCATCATGGATATATTTCCTTTTAATTTGTATTTTAGTATTCAGTATGACAGATCTTGGACCTAACATAAACCTCATAACAAAATACCCTACGATGGTGATTAAGGTCTCATGTTAATCCTTGAAGCTACATAATATGGTGATATAAAAAATCTCAATTTTGAATTCACCTCAAAGAGCCTCGATTTATTCGCGCTGGTCACATTTAATTAAAAAGTAGGAATGGTCCCAATTTTTGTGTCATTCACAGTACAGTTCCTATATTAAAGCAACAAAGGTCAATTTCTTGTCCTATTAACAAAAAAGAACTTGTCTGGCTAACACTTAGTCCAGGACTAGTCCAACCTGGAGGACCTTTTTTAAATATTTAAGAGAAACAAACTTTAAATAGCAAGCCAAGAAAAAAACATGTTGTCTCAGAAGACTGCGCGCATTTTGATATAACATGATGGATTTGCGCCAATAGCTCAAGTATTGGTCGAGCTATGGTTATGCAAAAATAATTGTGCGAGTCGCGCATTTTTTTTTTTTTACTTTTTATCAAAAACAAACATAACGCCGGCACCATTTTTTTTAAAAATAAAGCAGAGGACAACTACTTGGGAGTATTGCGAGAAAAAATCCATCCAATTTTATCATTATTTTGTTTGCAGAATCTTTGTCCTTATTCATTTGAGAAAGGGAAATTGCACAACCAGAACAATAGGAACCAGCTCCAAGAGACCAGAGTCCTGGCACCAGACCAACTCAAGATACGGACACCCAAAAACTGACACCCTACCATAAACATCTGACACCTGAGCCTGACACCCATTGACACCAAATAAAGTGACCTTCACCACATGGACACCTGACACACAACATGACACCGACATCTGACACCCGACATCTGACACCCAACATGACACCGACACTGAACTTGACAACCAACATGACAACCCAACTCCTAGAACCCAAACCTACACACAACATAAATCTGGACAATGCACCCAACACGACACCCAACACCTGAAAACCAACATTTAACACAAACACCAAACACTCAATTATTGACATCAAATTTAACCTGACACCCCAACATCTGACAACCGACACCCAACCTCTGCAACTGACACCCAACAGTTAACAACCTCGAATACTGACACTCAACATCTCACACTTAACCACCAAACACTTGACACATTACATCTTCACTCTGACACCCAAACCAATCACCCAACATCTGACACCAAAACTTGGTACCAAATGCCTGCACAACATAGCCCAGACACCTTCATACCTGAACCCAATCATCAGGGACACCGACACTATACAATGCCTAGTGGTACAAATGACTCCACAGGAACCAATTACCACCAAGAACCAGAAGTACAAGAAAATAAACATAAGAAGACAGGCCAAGACAAAACTCATGTAACCTCCCCTCCAAAACAAATGGATCATCCTTAAAAGTTCAACCAATCAGTAGCCTCCTCAGCCAACTTTCCAATTAATCAAAATAATTGGACAGCACAATTACTTCACTTGCTGTGACATGAGCCAATTCACTGTTTACTGGCTATTTCACCAAACTGTGTACAAAGATAAGGATGGAAGATTCTAAAACAAAATATGTTTAAATTGGGCTTTGAACTAAATAGGTGTTTACTCATTTGAAATATTCCATTTAAAAAAAAATCAGAAAGAAAATGAAAAAAAGTTGGGTCAAAAATGTTTTGCGTACTTCTTCTCAGCTTTTTAGTGTCTTCCTGTTACTTTTCTTTTCATACTTTCAGGCAGTCAAAATGAATACAGTAAAGAAGTAAAATTTAAGGTCCTACATAGTAGGACTTGTAGTCCTGGACTAACACGTATAATCCAGTACTAAGTTCTTTGTGAATCCCCCGGCCTTAGTCTCTATAAATATTATTTTTATAAAAAACAGTTCTGCGATATTCTGGAATTGTGGGGCGAGTTGTTTGGCATGTATAATGTATCTGTGACTTTGTCATCTCCCTCCAAAGCACACTATAAAACTTTCCCTGGCCACAGGCAATTGTTATTTGCTGTGTTGTGGTAGTGTTAATTTGTTGTCTGGCCTGTCATAGTATTTCCCTTGTACTGAATTAATAATGACTTATCAAAATATAACAAGAAAAGGATAGCCAGAAGAATGACTAAGGCTAGCCAAAGCTAGACTTATTACAAGACCCTTTTAGTAACTGCTGTTTGGGTACTGATTTTACTTTCAACCTTTATGCGGTTGTTTAAAGGAACCCCCAAGGGTTTCATGAACAAGTCTAATAGCATTGTAAAGGGTTTTAGGGGACATCTGAAAATATCTTGTTGCTTGAGAGAAATAAAAATAATGCCCACTCTGCTAACGCGTTGTGGAGACTGATTTAAGGTGGAGCTTTCCCCTTCAGAGGGCTAAAATAAAATCTACAAATTGAAACTGGAGAAAAATTACCTTTCTATTGCTTTTTGTTTGACAACAATTGGAGCTTCCGTTTCAAAGTTATGGTCGCAAGGTAACTTTTTGTGGCAAACTGAAATCTCTTCTGTTATTTCTTAGTATTTTTATTGTCTTTCTCAGCTGGCGATTTTATTGTTTTCCACTTTAAAAAACTCGTATCTCAAAAAGTAAAGAAATCGAGGCTTTATCTGTAATTTTCCACAATTATTTTGTGAAATTGAAGCACTAATCTAATTAATAAAATAGAGGCATTTCCAAATAGACTAAACCTTAAAAACTCTGTCTAGAACTAAATGCTTCTATCTGAAAGTGAATTGTAAACATACTGTCATCCTGGTAGCAAGGATTTCTCAAAACGATATATCTTTAGAGAGATGGGATAAAAAGCCAATTAATGATACTTAGTGGACTATGCATTGAACTAGAATAATGCCCCATGAGGACTTTATTTAAAGGGAGACAGTTGGTGCACATGTGCAGTTGAAAAAACAAACTCCCCTTAAAACAATTTATTTGAAATTTCAGGATAGCTAAAAGTGAAATAGCTTGTGTCGCACTCGTGGCCTGCTTCCAGTCATTTGGATTAAAGTTTGAATGTATAAATAGAATAATTGCAATTATAGGCATGAGAGTGACAAATGACATACGGAGCAGCCATTTTAAAAAAGCTCTTGTAATAGGAACATCACCAGTTTACCAGGATGACTTATGTCCCCTATTACAGAGTTCATTGAAACACTTCAGTTTACATAACTCAAAAATAACTTAGTAATTGTATTGATTGTCTTCAATAATGGGCACGGTAGTAAATTTGTTAGCAGATTAATTCCAATTGAGGTGAACAAATCTTTGATTTATCACTGCTTCTTTATATAAGTTGTTATTATCATAATGATACTACATAGTTAATTTCAGTGTAGTTTTTAAATTCCGATAGTAGAGTTTAATTTATATTATCATTTCTTTAACGCTTTTTTGGCCCCCTACAATACTTTTTTCCAGTGCCTATGTCATATTATTTACTTTATTTCTTAAGATTTATAAAGCGATATATAGGAAATCATGTCACTTGGGTTGGGAGGCTTGAGGCATTCTCTATCCATGCACTCCCTCCCTATCCCCACCAATAATTGTTTGTGTTCTTGAAGGGTGGCAAGAAACAAAATATCAGGATCAACATTGTCCAGGGGGAGGGAGTTGAAGTAAGGCCAATAAAAAGTGTTCCAACACTTTGCCGAGATTGTAGTCTTTGTATCTTGTTCATTCTCATGAAAATCACCGTTGATGGCAAGTATGATATTGCTGGTGCTTTTTATGCGACATCTGAAAAATATCTTGTGCTTGAGAGAATAAAAATAATGCCCACTCTGCTAACGCGGTGTGGAGGATGATTTAAGGTGGAGCTTCCCCTTCAGAGGGCTAAAAATAAAATCTACAAATTGAAACTGAGGAAAAAATTACCTTTCTATTGCTTTTTGTTTGACAACAATTGGAGCTTCCGTTCAAAAGTTATGGTCGAAAATGTAACTTTGCAAACTGAAATCTCTTCTGTTATTTCTTATGTATTTTATTGTTTTCTCAAGCTGCGATATTTAATTTTTTCCACTTTAAAAACTCGTATCTCAAAAAGTAAATCGGCTTTTGATCTGTAATTTCCACAATTATTTGTGAAAATTGAAGCACTTATTATCTAATTGATAAAATAGCATTTCCAAAATAGACTAAAACTTAAAGAAAAACTAAATTGCTTATATCTTGAAAGTGAATTGTAACGACCTGTCATCCTTGTAGCAAGGATTTCTCAAAAACGATATATCTTAGAGAGATGGGATAAAAAGCAAATTAAATGATACTTATTGGACTATGCATTGAACTAGAATAATGCCCCATGAGGACTTTATTTAAAAGGGAGACAGTTGGTGCACATGTGCAGTTGGAAAAAACAATAACTCCCCCTTAAACAAGTTTATTTGAAATTTGCAGGAATAGCTAAAAGTGAATAGCTTGTGTCAGCACTCTTGGCCTGCTTCCAGTCATTTGGATTAAAGTTGATATATAAATAGAAATATTGCAATTATAGGCATGAGAGTGACAAATGATAGGAGCAGCCAATTTTAAAAGCCTATTGTAATATGAAAATCACCAGTACCAGATGACTTAATGTCCATATTACAGAGTTCATTGAAAACAAATTCTAGTGTAACATAATCAAAATGAAACTTAGTATTGTATTGATTGTCTTTCAATAATGGTGCACTGTTAGTAAATTTGTTAGCAAGATTATTCCCAATTGAGGTGAACAAAATCATTGAATTTATCAGCTGCTTCTTTAATATAAGTTGTATTATCAGAATGCATACTACATAGTAGATTTAGTGTTAGGTTTTAATTTCTGATAGTATGAGTAAATAATTTATGATTATCATTTATTACGGCTTGCTACAATCCTTTTCAAGTGCCTATTTCATATTTTACTTTATTTCTTAAGATTTTATAAAGCGATTATATAGGAATCATGTCAACTTGGTTGGGGAGGCTTTGAGCATTCTCAATCCATGCACCCCTCCCTAATCCCCACCAATCAATGTTGGTTCTTGTAGGTTGGCCTAGAACAAAATATCCGGATTCAACATTGTCCAGGGGAGGTGGCACATTTTGAAGTAAGGCCAATAAAAGTGTTCCAACAACTTTTGGCCGAGATTGTAGTCTTTGTATCGTGTTCAATTCTCAATGAAAATCACAGTTATGCAAGTATTGATATTGCTGGTGCTTTTTATGCGACACAAATTTTGAATTTATGATGTTGCAAATTGTGTTTTTGTGTTGGGGCGTTTTAATACATTTTTGCCCTATTTCCAAGGTGAAAGTAGTAGGCAAAGTGTTTCATGAGCAGCATCACTTGTCCTAACCTGCAATGTTTTGTATTTTTCCAGCCTTGATGCATTTGCAGCCTAATGTTTATACCTTAGTTGTTGTCATCAGGTTCGTGCCTTGTGTTTATTCACACAGGACACATCCCATGTAATCAGGATGTATTGTGGTATAACAGCTCCGTAACCTTTATCCATAATAAGCCCAGTGCCTGCAACCCAATTGAACTTGACACTAAGTGACTGCGCATAGTATTTCTGGTTTTGCTCTTGTAGTTTTGTCACATTTAAGTGTATTTGTTTGTTTTCTTTCTGCCGATTTTTCTTTCCCAAGGGAGTAATCAAGCACCGGGGATGTCAAGGTTGTACTGGCTGAGGGTATGCCTTTACACAAAAGCCCCTTTGAAAGGGGTCGACTCATCATTCATTTTAAAGTTTAAATTCCCAGAGAATGAATTTCCTAGAACGGATGAACTCAAGACTGGAGGATCTCCTTCCGAAAAAAGAGGAGGAGTGCATAATCCCGGATGACACGGCGGAGTGACGCTAACGAATATACCAAGGGAATCCATCAGCCCATCGGAGTACATAAATGCTTAGAATAGGACGATGATGATCACCCCAATGGTGGACAAACGGGGGAGTGGCATGCCAACACATTAACGATAACACCCGTATTATTGTACATGTAGGTAACAAACTTTCCCAGTATGGGTAATTTCAGGGCTACCAACTTTCATCAGGCTTTGTTTTGTTCCTTTTTCATGCATTTGCATGTTCTCCTGTGGCAGGCCAGATCTCTTTTCATGCAACTTGAAAATTCTCATCCAATCATGCAAACTAAAACCCAACATTTAACAAGAATAAAAAAAAATAACATATGGATGTGACTGCAGCGCCAAAAAATGTGTTATTTTCCATGTAAAGATTGTTCCCCTTGAAGGGTATGGCCTGGTGCAGATAGTGATCACTTTTATGAAAGCCATAGTAAAGAAATGCTTTCATTGAAGTAAAAATGTGAACTCGTTTGATACCTATAAATCGTCAGGTGAATGAATAAGGTTGTAAGTTTAGAAGGTCCATTTGATTGGTTAATCAATAGGTTATATCATGTAATGAGCCAATCGGAGAGACTCAAAGAAAAATGGTACATGAAAGACCTCAAAAGGTAAAACAGGGGAATTATACACACAAAACCTCTTGTCCATTCATAAACCACACCCCCAAAAAGAACTCCGGAAATTTTGTCTGCCCATGTTCAATATGATAATCAATATTTGATTTAATTGGAAGTAGTTTTTATTATGCGTATTTCGACACCTCATTTGTGTCGATCGGCTGAGTATTGGGTGGAATTCATTCCCCCTAACTCGAACCCAACCCCATGATTCACAAGTATTGGTTAAACCCTATTGACAATCATACTGTTTTACAGCTGGAATCAATCCCTCTTCTATCTCTGTATGACTAATTCTCCTTCTGTAGGGATTTTCTGCAACTTTTAAATCTGGGTGGGTTCCTTCCAAGGGTTTAACTTCAAAAATACTCAGCCGTTCGCCACCAATGAGGTGTCAAAATATAAACCGCTTCCAATTATACCTCATAATGTAATACGATTTATTGTTTGAACTTACAAATTTCAGGGTGGGGGAGTTATGTTTTTTTTGGTGTGTTTTATCACTCATCCAGATGTCTGTTCAGATTTTTGTGTTTTTAGAGACAAACAAAAGATGTCTGAAGTCCTATAAATGTAAGACGAACCTCTCAACTGTTCACCAGGGCATGAAAAATAATATTTCCCAGGAAGCCAGCTGCCAAATTTTTGCAAAATCATTGATCATTTTCAAAAACAGAATATGACTATTATAGTCCCCGTCACAATTCCTTTTTCTGAACTAGTTCTACATCGCGCGCGATTTGCCTGCGTGTAACGCGCAGACTAATTTAATTTCCTTTAACTTACGCGTTGTCATGGTTCTGTGATGGCGGGAAATGCTGGCGTAGTCTTGATGCAGAGAAAAAGGAATTATGACAGGAGAGTATAGTAATCAGTCTTTCTCCACTCGTCGCCCCTTCCGGTGACACAATTTTATTTAGGACTCATCTGATCTTTAAGTTTTGGTGACTTGGGACAAAGCTCATAAACTATAAAAAATTAAAATGTATTTCTGACTTCTTTGAAGAATATTCATGTAAAATTTCCAAGTGTCACTGTACAAAATTGAGCAAGTAAAACTTTGCCGCTTCTTTCTTGACCAGATTACCGATATCACTAACCAACCATTTTCTTTGAAAAAGAGGAAATTGATTTTGTGAATTTTCCATAATTTAATACTGGTTAATTTTATTTGAAACAAAATTTTTTAAAAAAGGTCATGCAACAAGCATTAATCATTTGATTTAACCCCATAGGGTGTTTTTTTGAACCAATCCCAAAGTGCTTGGCATGTGTTATTGCTTTAACTTTAACAAACACCTGTCCGTTTGATTTTCTTTCTCCTTAGTCAACCAGCAACATGGTAAGAATAGTGATTGGACTGAAGGAAGACTAGAGCTTAAATATTTGAAAGCTGCATTTCAACTGGTTACTGAAATGAACATATGATGTAATCAACCAATCAGAAATGCTGTTTGAAAGGCAGGGGGGGGGGTTAAAGTTATGAAAGTTGGAACCCTTTGATTTAAAGTTTAGATTGGTTAAGAAAACTAGATGTAGTGTTGTATTTATCACAGCCCATCTAGACACAACGAGTGTGAATTATACTCCATTTCCCTACCTCCGTGCAGTGATGTCAGCGCGAGATTTGATGGTCGCACCAGTATGCCGCGCACACTGGGTGTAAACTGTTGGTGTTTTTACATGCATGCACAAAGACGGCATAATGCCGCGTGCGGAAAGATGTGTCAAGGTTATGACATCACTGTACAGAGGTAGAGAAATGGACTATTATAGTTCATGCCAGTTTTTGACTATTTTGTAAAAATGTGTAAAATTGTTCTGTCCCATTGATTTGACCTCTTTTTTGTAATTGATAATAATGTATACCCATAAAAAGAAAATCGAGAAAAGAAATGTCATTGGGTGAATGGCAAGAAGGCCATAAGTACGATTGACGGCTTACTGGTTCCCCCAGAATACACAGTAAATATGTCTGATGACTTCACACAAATACAGGTACACTGCAAGAGTCTCAAATTTGAGATGGCGGTATATTTTAATCACATTTTGGTGACCTTTGTCCCCATTCACAAACTGCAGTTGTAGACGACACTTACGTTCGGTGAACGCTGTATTTTTATACATTCTGGGGAAAATCTGTAAATCGTCAAAAGCTGAGCTCCTTTGTGCTACAGTTGCCAGGAGCATGCAATGAGATTACAAAGCTCTTGTCAAAGTTACTAAAAGTCAGCAGAAGCTGAATTGTTCCCTTGGGTTACCATGGAAATCACTACAAAAGTCACTTCCCAAAATAAGCGGCACTTAATTTTTAAAATGAAAGAAATTAAAGGGATGTGCAAATCTGAAGTCTCTGTTATGTCCTAATGGAGGGTTCATACTTCATCGCCAGGTGTTTGCCAACATTAGCCTTTCAAACATGCATTTCATGCAGTGTGTTTGTTTATGCACCTGGCATGCACAGCATGTTCGAAAGGCTAAAATTGGTTTGTTTCCCAGTGAACCCCCTTATTGCTTCAGGGAGACCTCTTAATGCTTGCAAGTGAAATTTTGAGGTATACCTAATTGCATATAAAAGCATATGAAAGTATCATTTGTACTCTATTTGCTATCAAGGCATTCAGACTGTGCAAAAGACTAATGTATAATTTGGGTTTCACCCCAGAATGAAAATGCTTTGTGCAATCCAGACTCATAGGTGAAAGCCATAAATTAGGGGTTCATACATAGGATTTTTGGCACGAACGTTTGTTTATGCCTTACGGCTTTAGCCCAAGGGCATAAGCAACGTTCACAACCAAAATCCTGTGAATAAACCATGTTCATGTTTACCATATTTTCCAACTATTACTCACAAATTAAATCTCAAATTTGGCCCGAAATTGCATGACTTTAAGGATTCATCACGGCAGCCATGCATAAATGCTTGTTTATACATGGCCACATTACCTTGTATTGACTATCGTGTATGTCGTTACATATGAGGTAAACATGAAATGTTGTTCAATGAAAGTAAGCAATATGAAGCCCTTCTCAGTATGTTGATATAATATTCAACAACTCACCGTATCCCCTTGTACAGGAGCGTACCGTTGTTGATTCGTTATCAACCCACAGTTGATATGCTAATTAGCGCGTCACGCCCGGCGCAGTGTGCACGGAGATGCGTTTACGCGGTACGCTTAAGTCGACGCACTGTTCGTCACGTTTAGAACTCTGAGTACGCGCAAGGGCACCAGGTGCAAACTGCAAAGCAACATGCATGCCAAAACTACCGTTTTGCATTAGATTTTGCTAAAATATTTTTACGAGGAAAGATTTCTGTCGAACAGGGAACATTGTAGTATTGTAGTGAGAATAATTATGTTCTTCTATCACGATATTAGTAAGTTTTCACAAGGATTTTTGTTGTTGAAAGGGATTCAAACATGTTACAGAGTGGTTCATCACAAATCAACAACTCTGCATCCGATGCGTCCGCGTATTTTTATCCCGCTCGGGCGGCTAAAGCCGCCCTCGCGGGATAAAACTACGCGGACGCATGGATGCATCGTTGTTGATTTGTGATGAACCACTCTGTAACATGTTTGAATCCCTAATTAGACACCAGCACAATCTGTAAGAATCCGTTACATCAATGTAGCTGAAATTCAGAAACGGTTGTCAAATTTTATCAACACAAGTCTGACTTATAATGAGGGTTACATAGGCGGAGCGATTGCCTAAACAACCGTCATAAACCCTCATAAGAGGTACTTACCAAAGCCTTGGCCTGTTCACCAATTGAAAACAATGTAAGACCTTTACCTTCTTTCATTTACCCAATGACTTGTTTTCCATTGTTTTTATATTACCAGATATTTGGGATCACCTATAAACAGGTAATTGTATTTTGCCATAAGAACACTTTGTAGTATTTGTGGTATTCAGATTGATTTTGAAATGTAGGTTGCTTGTCTATACAGTTACGGACTATATGACAATTGTGCTACCTGGCTGAAGAATATGAAGTGAAATTATTTAATACCTAGAGAAATGAACTAAAGTGGGATTAAAAATTACTTGGACAGGAGATACGCACACCTCATGTAATCGCAACAAGCTACGCAGAGGTTCGGCGCATACTTCTATCATTTACACATCGCGAAACAAGGTGCGATGTTACCCCTGGCTCACGCAGTCAATGCGCGCTTGTGTTCGATTCTGCCCAACAAATTATTAATCAGACTGTAATTGGGTGTTTTCATTACTCAGCCTGCATAGCAATGCCTGGATACATTAAAGCAGTGGCATTTACAGTCTACGTAATGCCCGACAAAATGCAGTGTCCGTTTTTTGCTGTGGACTTCTGACTTTATTGTATATCATTTGTTGCTGTTATGTAATATTATTTTTAACCTTTCCCTGGACCCGTGCTAGGCACATTCAAGGGCCTCACACACCAGGGACTTTAGGGTTGAAGATAAGCAATCACTGACCTCCCGTCGGCAAACATGTGTGGGCACATGAGCTGATATCGGGTTGCAGTTTCATTGATAAACGGCCTCGAGGCGAGACACTCTGGCTAGACAATCTAGGGCAGTCTGCGGTCAGAATTACTATGTTTCGCTAGTTTTGAGAAATTGTTCAAGTTGACTGGCCTAAAACAATGGAACCGCTGAAGCGAATCTGGGTCAGAAGTAGCCCAAAGTCCGGGAAACGTGTTAAAGCAAAATCTTCAGCGAACGAATGAATTGTAAGGAAAAAAACTGCAGAATCAAGGAAAATTTGTGCCAAAATAAAGTTTGAACTTGCACTCTTTTGTGAGCCACCAGCTATAGCTGGAAGGACAACTTAGATTTCTGTTGCCATCCTGTATGGATAAATATGTTTTTTGTCAACCAAGGTAAACCAGAATGCAATGGCCAATTTATATGAAACTTGGTATTTTTGACATCAGGAAGGGCATCTGGTCAATTATCTTTTGCTCCAATAAATCCTCACACAGCAGTATTGCTGAGTGGGGTGTATCTGGCCACCTCCGTTAGTGGGGACAAAACTGGATTTAAAACTTTGGTTTAACTAACTTGGTATGTGGGTAATAGTGGACACATGTATTATGCAGGTCATCAGTCATCACCAATATGCATATGAATTACCTCATTTGCATATTTGTTCTGCTCTGTTTTCTCTGAATGTAGTGAGTGCGCAAATCGAGAGCTGCAAAGTTCTAGTTTGTTTCAGAATTTTTTGTGTGAATTGTGCATAACACTCGCAAATTTCATGTACACCTTTACACAGAATTTCATGCCATCTTGTAGAAATTTGGGAGTACCTCGCCATCTGAGTAAAGCTATAATTGAAGGGGGGGGGATGCAGGGAAGTGATAAGTCAGTGTGAATAAAAGGAGCATTTGGGATCTATCTTCTGTGTCTTTTGAAAACCTGATTAAAGCTTAATCCAATAATCATGATCTTAGAGGTGGTTGTTTGACGCTAAGCTTTTGTCAAGTGTTCCCTAGGCTTACTGCTCTAATAGTGTTAGTTTTTGTTGTTTGTGAGTTTCATGCAGAGGTCACTAATTTGCATGTAAAAGGAAGACCATGCATGGCTAAATGTTAGATGATACAAAAATCTACCTTTTTTTTGAAAATGGGGGGGGGGGGAGTCTGTGGATCACAAATACCCTGAAATATCTTCTATTGAATGATGGCGGGCTACTACTGTGGGTGTGTGTTCTTGCTTTCAAATTTTTGATATTGCTGTTTCATGTTGAGTAATATAAAACTGGATTTGAATTTTTTATCCATTTATTGAAATTAAACTGGTGTATCATTTTAAATGATAGGTGTGGGTATTTGTTTAAATTTTCTGGATTTGCTGCTGGTATCCCTCATAGAGAGGATGAGCGGGCGAGTAATTTGAAATACTGATTCAGGCTTGCCATAGTGATAAGAATGCGAGATGCAAGGAATTGTTCATGCAGTAGAAAGTTAGAAGCCCTTTCCTACCAAAGGAAAATTGGTCCTAGGATGTTCAAAATCATGTAAATGGTGAGATAATGCCAACAATGAATACACATCTTATTATAGTTGACATCCGTCCGGAAAACCCAAAATCCATGTTTTGGGAAAATGTTCCCCTAATTTGAACATGTAATTCTGCTCATTCTTATTGATGTCATCTGTGTGCCCACCAATCGCTAGCCATGTTGCTAGTTAACCAACTTAAAGGTATGTGACCCAATCAACATCCTCATTTCTTTTCACTTTACCACATCAAAATGGGGATATTTGGGTATCAGAAGAAAGTTCATATTTTTATTATTACCTCGGTAATATTTAAGACTCTGGAAATGTTTCCTTTTGATGTTCCAAAAGCATCTCCAAATATGTACTAAATTGCCCATTATTTTTGGCCCTACGACATGTTAATTAAAGTGGTTCAACCACAATTTGGTTATGTGATTTCTTTGTTCAATAACATTCCAAACGGAAGCATTTCTGCACCTGAAATTTTACTTGGGACTAAAACATATGAACTTTCTTCTGATACCAAAATCTCATAATTTGATGGAGTAAAGTGGTGAGACAAGGTTGTCAATTGGGTCACCCACCTTTAACATAAAAAAGTTTAAGCGAATAAGAAACAAAGCTTACGGGTGTGATTTTCTGATGGAATGATGGGCAATTATTATGTCTTGCTTGAAACAGCACTAACTGCATGGTCATTCATCTTTTGTTTTTGGATATACATATGATGTGCAATATTGCAGTTACAACCTTTAACTAAAATCTAGTCATACACAATGAAGTTGATATAAAAACAGTATGCTCTCTTACTCATGTTACTTCCTTTACTTCATCCGGCCTGAACTAAGGAGTGATGTCGGAGCTTTCTTGCAGCTATTGTGCATGCATAGCACACACGCAGACTTTGTACGCTTACGATTACAGCTGTGGCTTACCGTGATTTGCATGTTTAAGACTGCGTGGAAGCTATGACATCACTCCTTAGTTCAGGATGGACAAAGTATACTCATGTATCAACATAACAGGTGTAATAATCTATATTACTAAAAAAACCAACTTTGTGGGTTTGTTTGTTTGTTTGTTTGTCCGGCTATGCGTTTCGCCGTCAATTAACATACGGATATGAATTTGGTATGGTGGTAGAGCTCCGACGTACGAGGTTTGTGGTCACGTTTTCGAGGGGTCATTGGGGGTCAAAGGTCATCCAGGGGTCATTATTGTGTAACTTGGCCTAGCGGGGGCCCGCGCGCAGCGCGGGTGGGCGATGCACTAGTAATTTGATATTTTAAAGGCCATAAACCCTTTCCCACCACCAATTGAAAATTTTAGGAAATCATTTCAGTAGGGTAACACATAGTGCAGTAAACAAAACACTACCCACCAATCACAATTGCCAATGAGTGCATGATATAGACAAAACAGATTTATCCTGAGAGATGATTCATCTATTTGAGTTTGCAAACTTTATGCTCGAGAGAGAGGGCGGAGAGTAATGTTAAAATATGTAACAACATGATGTTCAGAATAGCCACTAAATGTCATTTGTGTGTATGTGGAAGAAGTCAGAAGAAGCTCATGGCCGTGAAATAACAGTAACATCTAGCTTGTGAAATCGGCGTTAATAGTTTTGGTTTAAAAGTGGTATGAAGGCCATTCTCTGGTGCCTTTTCCTGATGAACGAGAGAAATGTCTTTGTTTTTATGTTTAGAGTAGGTTCACAGTAAAATTAAGGTAGATTGGTCTTATCTTTTTAGAAGATGTTAACATTAATATATACTTGAGGAATTTTATCCTGTAATGTGTAGTAAAGTATATTGTTTTGTTATGAAGGGATCTGGTATTTCTGTCCATCTGAAAATTGTGGGAGCATTTGATTGTATTTGATCCTCCTGTACTCATATCTTTATAGTATATAAAATATTGATTGCCAATTAGGGGTTTGGTCAGAAAGGAGGGAAAATGGGGAGGGGTGTACATGGGGTGAAGAGCAGCTTAATAGTTGACTCCAAAAAGAGGCTGATTTTAAATTTTGTTTGGGCCTGGGCAATAGATTGACCATACCCTGAATAGTGGGCAGTTATGTTTTATACCTCATACATAGATTCATATTTATAACAACAAATGTATTAAAACGGTTGAGAGGTAGACTGCAATATTTACTCATCGGTTTTAGTGGAATTCAGCATAATTTCTCCTTTAAAGACTAACTCAGAGATTTAAAATGTAACTTTCTTTGGTAGTAATTAAAAATAGTCGCCAAAAATGCTTAATGCCAAAGTTCGAGATGAATCGGACAATCCATTTTCATGCAGTAAACATGCACAGTATAACAGTGCCATAGGATAAAAAAAAATCCGGATCTGGAATTATATAACAAAGTTGTGATTTTCTATATGAAGAACTTGGATTTGAGCTTAGTTATTTCACACAATGATTAGTATATGGACAAGCATTATGTATATGCAAGAAACATGATTTGTTTGAAAATTGAGTATGTCCTCATCAGGAAATCTGAGTCGGCCTCTAAGGCAAGTCCACTGGGGTTGTAATGTTATTTAGATGCAAATCTTCTCTTCAGAGGTATGGTTTTTCATATTGGTTGGTTCTGTGCAATTATTGTGGGGAAAGTCAACCAAACAAAATGCTTTACACTTGCCAAAATGAAAGACATTTATGTTCACATAATCTCTTACACAGATATGCAATAAAGACACATTATTGCCATTGGTGAATCCAAGATGGGTTACATTTTGAGGTATACCATTAATGGGGCCCTTGAGTATTGCCCCATCCTCAAGTATACTCCCACCCCTAAGTTTGAAGTTGTGTGAGAGCAGTGTCTGAAATTTGTTGAGGTACTAAGGCTAAACAGATATGCTTTCGGTTGTTTGGTATATCATACTGACTTGAGTATAGTCCCACCCTCAACTATAATCCCACCCCTAAGTTTGGGAGAAATTCCAAAAACAGAATAACAATTTATAATCCCACTGTTTTCATGCATGGAAAATATTTTCAATAGGGGCAAGTAAAAATAAAATCTGGTTTCCGGTAACCCTTCCGTCCCTAATTTTTAGTGTCAAGAAAAAAAAAAATTATGCCCTTTGGGAAAAAAATACATCTTCCTTGTCGAATTCTGACAAGACTCCATAGACTCCACACATAAAATTTTTAGCAAAAATAAAAATTTTCTCCTTCCTTGCATCCCAAATTTTTCAGAGCATGTTACCGGAAACAAATCTTATTTTTGTTAGGCCTAGAGTAATTTTTTTAATGACAAAAGGGGGTAAGGGATCACAAGATGAACAGTTAACATTTTTCACAGCCTGCTGCAATATTAAGTACATTTCCTCCTTACATTAAAACAGTTCGAAATATCTTACACTCCCTCCCAACACCATGTTTTATTTTGGTCACTATACCCTTCGCATCAATTCTATTATGTGATTTATTCATTAACAGAATAAAGCACACGGTAGAGAAGGTGCGAAGGGTTTAATGTAATTATGCCGTTCTTTGTTAATAAGAAATGTTTTGCTGTGTTGCTCTTGAGGTGTATTGCTATGCACAAGGCCAAGAAGGCTAGAAGTATGTTTGTAGTAAGAGGTGTAGTGTTCTTCCCACAATGCAATTTTTCCACAGGTTGTCACATGAGTTTATAATGACAAAAAGTACTTAGATTACAAGATTGGAATGAATTCTGTTCATTAGGTACTTTGTGTGACAACCAGTGCAAAAATTGTATTGGAAGAAATGCATTGTGGGAAGAACATTATACCTACTTTTGGTTGTAGTGGCCACGGGCTGCTTCCATGAAATGAACCATTGTCAATGGAGAAACAGTTTCTGTAAAATGCAGAGTACCAAGTGTGCGAGTTGTCACCACATTGAGTTCTCTTAAGAGACACTCCATTTACCTTCCTCGAGTCGGTGACAACACGTTCAGATAGATGTGCTGTGTGTATGTTTTTGTACTGCCTTTATATCTGCGCATGCGTACGCCAGTATTTTGAATCAACACTCCCAATCTAATGCTGCGTCTATTGCATTTCACACTGACGTCACTGACTTGAGAAAGGTAAAAGCACAACACGACTCATGTAGCAACAATTCGTACACATTTTCTGCATATTTCTGCCATCTGCACGTGACAGAAACTGCTGACGAGAGAGAGATAGAAGAAAGAGAGAGAGAGAGAGAGATAAAGAAAATTGTAAACAGATTTTTAAAAAGATGGTTGCTTCCAATTACATAGTGTGCACTTTGTCATTTCAACTGGTCCATAAATGAATTGGTTAATAGCTGTTGAATTTGGTTGCTACATAATGATACTCAGTATTAAGTAAAGGTTATGCAGTGTGTATGGAAAAATTCAGTAGTTTGATCAATAGAGAATAAAAGTAATATACACAGTAAGAAGAGCAAGATGTCTGTGTTGCATTGGTCTATTTGGTTTTGGTTGTACCATTATAGATATAACTGCCCTGACTCCTGATATGTGTGTATTTATGTTATGGATTGTACAAGTATGTTGCAAATTAATATTATTGCCCACATGACATACTGTTTTATTTTACAAAAGCACTTTTTTTGAGAAAGTCGTGATTGAAAATCTACCGGGACATTTCATGCCAATATCATGAAAGTAAGCTTTGTGAAATATGGATTTTTTCTGGTTTATGCACATTAGAGCAGATCATCAGAAGCAGATCAGCAGAGTAATGAATGAGCAGATTAGCATGACTGGGAATTAGCAAATTCAGCGGTATCAGGAAAGCGATAAGCAAAGTCAGGATCAAATGAGCGGATCAGCAGTGTCAAGGATGAGCAAATCAGCTCTGAGTCAGGAAAGAGCAAATAACCCGAGTTGGAAATAAGCAAGAGTCCAGAATGAGCAAATTAGAGGAGTCGGAAAAGAGCGGATCAGAAGAGTCTGGTATTAGCAGATCAGCAGTCGGGAATAAACGGATCAGCAGATTCACAAGTGAGCAGATCAGTCAGGAATAAGTAGGTAGCACAGTCAAAAAGAAACAAACAGCTCAGTCCAGAATAAGCAGATCAGCAGAGTCAGAAAAGACCAGATCAGCAGAGTTGGAAAATACCAGATCAGACACTCTAAGGTAAAGCATCCTCTCTACCAAGGGCTCAGTTCAGTAGCCTTGGATGGGCACATGCTAACAACAGCTGACCATGGATATTCTGGGTATCATAATCATACTAAAAAACCAGGGGGTGTATTTGCTCCATACACTGGTGAATGAAAGCTATTGAACTGTACAATGGGAATTGAGACTTTATTAGCTCATATTGAGAATCTGAAGAGCAGATCAGCAGAGCCAGGAATGAGCATATCAGCAAAGTTGGAATAACCATACTAGCAGAATCATGATTATGCAGATCAGTCAGGAATGAGTAGATAGCAGAGTCGGGATACGGACCAGCATAATCAGAAAAGAACAGCTCGGCAGTCATAGACCGTCAGCCCAGAAGGTTTTGGTCAGACGAACGAGATACCAATAGCTGAATACGGGAAAATTCAGAGAAAAATATAAGTTTTGCAAATATGAAAGTCTGCCGGAGACCCGTTGTTGCGTGTAGCCCCAGGAGAGGGGTAAAGTTACTACATGTATGGGGGTCAGATGTTTGAACTGTTCTAAATCTAATGAAACAAAGCTCAAATTATTCCTTAGGTTACCAGGAGTAAAAAAGTCAATTGGGTCACATGTGTGTTGTGCTTCCTTTCCAAGATATTTGGGAAAATAGGCCAAAGGTCATTTGTTTATTCAAGAAAAGGTCAACAATTGTAATACCAAGATGTCTTGTAAAAATATTAAAAAAAAATATTTAATGATACTGATTCAAGATATGCTTTTTATTTTGCATAGGGTTGGTTCCCTTTCATAGGGAGGGGTACAATGTTCCCCGTCCCCATAGTCCTACAGGGAATTTTGTACCCCTTCCATTATAACAACAGATGCCGAAAGTGCAAAAGCATTTCATATTTGGAATCAGTATCATTAAACATTTAAAAAAATATTTTTACAAACAAATCTGGGTATTGCAAAGGGTGACCTTTCTTGAATAAACAAATGACCTTTAGCCTATTTTCCCAAATATCTTGGAAAGGAAGCACCACACGCGTTTGACCCAATTGACTTTTTTACTCCTGGTTAGCTAAGGAATAATTTGAGCTATATTACATTAGATTTAGAGCAGTTCAAACATTTGACCCCCCCATAGTAACTTTACCCCTCTCCTGGGGCTACACACAACAACGGGTCCCCGGCAGACTTTCATATTTGCAAAAGTTATATTTTTCTCTGAATTTTCCCGTGTTCAGCTATTGGTATCTCGTTCGTCTGACCAAAACCTTCTGGGCTGATGCTCTATCATTAACGAGCAGATTAGCAGAATCAGGAATGAGCAGATTAGCAGTTTGGAACGAGCAGATCAGCAGAGTGAGGAATGAGCAGATCAATAATGTATGAGTAAATCAAACCAATATCAAGTTCATATGGGGAAAATCTATGGGTTACAATACCCCATACACAAACATACCTTTTCATAAGATTTTAGAGACTTCTAGGGTTCTATTCCTCGTAAACCAAAAAAAGCTTCGCCATTTTTTTCCGATGCTGCTGAAAGTTGGGGTAGTCCCTATATCAATTTTTGGTGAAACGGCTTATTTAAGTGGATTGTAAAAAAAAAAATAAATGCCCGGCCTCCTGAATCTTTCAGAGGCACTGCTACGAGAACCTAATAATTAAGTTAGGGTCATTTGTGACAAACATTGCTTTCAAAAGCAACCGATTTCTTTTCCAAAGTAGTGCCGTGTGATAGCATATAGCGAATAGAAATAAAGCTTTGGCATGCATTGCATTCCTAAAGCAACGTGTTGATTAAGTCAAAGCCAAAGCAAATATGCGTTGCTTTCAAAAGGACAAAATGTTGACAGCAATGCATGCAATCATAACCTATGACCGTTTCAACAGCAAGCACCGTTGCCAAGATCTCATTCTCTTGGCTGCTTAAGCAATCATTGCTTCATACGTAATGACCCAAGTCTTGTCCATAACCTTATTGTCTGTAATAAATCCCGGATAGTAGTAAAAACCAATGTTTTAATCTGGGTTGTCCCCACTAACAGGTGGGGCCGGATAAACCTCATTCACGTGCGGGCGAGGAATTATTGGAGCAAAAGATGATGACCGGATGCCCCTTCCTAAAGTCAATGTGCTGGATGGCGCCATAGCTCCCAGAGCCGACACCCTTGTAGGTAGATATTCTTTTTAGTTTACCAGGGTAAAAGATGACCTCATCGGATTTCCGTAGAATTCCCAATGGGGTGATGGTTAGGGAAAAAGTGAAATGTTTTCAGTAAGGGTCCATTTCATATTGTAATTTTTCATGCATGTGTCCCTTTAAATTGTTCAGGTTTAAAGTGACAGGAGGAGATTTTTTGAGGATGCAAATTTCTCTAAATTTCATGGACCGGTTCATAGACCACCTACCCAGAAAGTTCCGAAGGTTTATTGAACAAAACAGTACAAAAGAAAACCGCAAACCTTGTTTGAACTTGCCTGCTATCCAATGTCCCCATAGAAAAAACATACTTGACTTTCTGTCGGCACGACAGAAGTTACTTATCATCATCTATTACATTTAAAGAAGACGTATTCGGGCTATTCACTTCAGGTGTTAATCTAATACTTGGTAAGGCATTATTCCAAATAATGCATAAAACCGGGGTTCAAACAAAATTGGGGCGCTTTTTTCTTGGAAATCCTCCTCATGTCTCTTTAAAGGTATTCAGGGGAGTTGTTTTGAAACAAGTGAAGATTGTGTTCGATGACATAAAACTATTTCAGGATTTCGTTTTCTTTTCTCACATCCGAACATCAAAAAACTTGGATTTTTGTTCTTGGCGCCAACCTGCTTGTTTCACTGTACGTCGCGCTGCAAAAAAGGGTGACGAGCTGCATTTTTAGGAATTACGTGTGCGGCGGTTGCACTGTGAAATTTGTTTTTCGTTTTCATGCATTTTCGCAAGAAATCTTGCATGAATGCAAACATTTTCAAGTACAAACACAACTGAAAGAAAGTAGCGAAGTAAGGCATGTACGTTGTTGCTGTAAGTCCAACTACCCACATTGTGCATGACAATTCCAGTACTCTGCCCCAAACATCTTTCACATGCAATTTTATTCCGTTGAGGCTGCCGATCACTAGCCTAGGGTGTGGCACACATCACAATACTTTCCCTGGGAAAAGGCCCATAGATAGACACGTTCACAAAATTACAGATTATGTGTTACTTATTTTCAGTTGCAAGCATTTTCATTTGAAAAGAGGACTTTAACTTAAAAAAAATGCGGCGGTCAATCTTGTCTGTAGTGTCAGCTAAAAATCCACTTCAATTGCTTTTTATAGGAAAATAGAATTTTTAAAAAATCTTTCAAACTCATCATTTAAGTCAACTTAAGTGAAAGAGTATGTTTCAAGCATATAATCCTAAGAAAATATGAGAATTAAGATAATCTGCCACGATTACCCGCCAAAAAACAAGATATTTTAAGTGGCGTACCAAAAATGTTGATTTCCCACACGTGAGAGCTGAGGGCTCCCAATCCACATCTCACCACATTGCTTTGGTTGGCCGGTTCAAATTCAGCAAGACATGAAGAAGTTCCAATACATGTTGCCACCATAGATCTAAATAGTTTATTTAAGTCACTCTATGGTTGCCCGCCTTAATCCTACTGCCTGGAATCAGACAGTGCTGGACAATAATGAGAGTTGCCAGTTTGAAATTGCCCCAGATTCACATTAATTTTTGATGGCTATATTTTTGTAATCAATGGGAATAGAAGACTGATTTGTAACAGGACAATACACTTCGTCACTACAGTTACAACCAGCAGCAAGCAGGGGTGTGGTGGGGGACATATAAGTGTTTGCCGACTGTTACAAAAGTGTTCCACATAGGAATAATAACAATAGGGTGGGCAGAGTAGATGATGATTTCCCCAAAATGTATCCTGCTCCCCAGTTACCTGCAGTTATAATTTCACAATTCTATTCATTACTTATTTCATAATTATAGCTATCAAAGATAAAAGGCAAGACCTGAATAAAAGGTGCCTCCTATCACATAATATCACAACCAACCATAAAAAAATTGTATTTTATACTTTATCATTCCATCGCCCTCGGCTGCCGTGTGAAAAAAAATAACATCGTATAAGTGCCATCAGTCAATTTTTTTATTATGGACGTGCAAGTTAAATCCGCGATGTGATTTGGTATAGAGACAAACCCTACAGCATGCAAGCTGGTCGGCACTTTTGAGGTTTGTGTAAAACCTCGCTTTTTGCTTGTGATAATCGGTAACAAACAGTACCACGCCCCACCCCCGTGATATTACCTCCGATTGGATAATAGGGACACACACCAACGGTTCACACACAGCGCTGCATTTTCTCGAACCCTAAGCCATTTGCTGCAGCGCTAACACCTTACCGTGAACGGTGTAACATGGGTGATGCATTGACATGTTAGCAATGCAGATTGCTAAGTACGCCGTGGATTTCCAGTCCGTTGAAGACAAAAACCCTCAAAGTCTTAAAACATGTGTAAGTTTAGCCTACCATGTAAAAGATTATATAAGTTTCGGAATTGATGGCGAAATTAAATATTACTAATAAAATACAATGATGAATATGACTGTTGTTAAGTAAACTTGCTTAGACTCGGTTATTTACCTTGTGTCGGTTCAACTCGCGGTCAAAGCAGTCACAAACGAAAACAACATACTACTCGCGGAGTACTTTACCTCGGGCCAATTTAATGGTTGTTAAAATCAGTTCAACATTAATTTAAGTATATTATCTTATATTTTTTGCTTACCTCACCAGCTTTCTCTTGTGTGTTTAGCAAGTGGGAGTTCATATCTGCCAAAAATGACACTCAGTCCTGTTGAACATGTCTCCACTCACGCTGGGCCGGCTTGTGTTTACAACAACCTCTAGCTCTATCTCCTCTTCGAACAACATCGGCTTATAATTATGCCACTTGCTTTGTTTATTTACCTAAAAATTTTCGTTGCCCCCCCCATTGATTATTTTATTTACAATGGATTAACGAACAGACTTGTCACTTGCCGAACTTGAAAAAAGTCGTGGGTTGGCGCGATATTTTTCGGCGCGCAAGAAACCCCCTTGATTTACTCAAACCTCATTTTCCTGGCTTCAATAAAACAATTCCGCATATCGCCAGAAACGCAACTATAACTGCGCGAACCCTGACTCTCCATCAGCAATCAATCATGCATCATGAACCATCGCCATCATCATCATCAAAACCAGAATGCAGAAATACCAGAAAGTAATTTAAATCTGTTTAATACTCTCTGAAAATGAACTGTAAAAACTGAAAAAACTGAGTACTAAAAAAAATTAAGGACAAATACATTTTGAAATAATATTATAACACCCTCTTTGCTAATGGGACCCCTTCTATTTAACTACTCCAGCACCCCAGCTAACAGGCCTACAAAATCTAAAGACAGGTATTTCCTTAATTTCCACTTTTAGCGTAATGTTACAATTAGGCAACACCCCAGGATTTCCCCCGCTTCCATTTCCCGCAATGTGCCGACTGCCTTGACTGAAAGTGCAATTGGATCTGCCAAAGTAGACAAGACCAGATTTCACCTGTTTCCCCCATCCGAAACTGGCACAAAGTCGGCATATAACCGGTACATAATTCTAAACTTTCACCTGTTGGGTGTCAGATTTTGTCGAATCACCGGGAAAGTTTATGAAAAAACGGGTATACGAATTATAACATGGTATAAGATACGGGATAAAATTGTAATGGACGCCACAACATCCGAGTATCCCTATTGACGTTTATAGCGAAATAGCGCCGCACATATCATAAATTCCAAGGTTTCTACCTTTTATAATTAGGGTGTCCGTTCCATTGCCCCGTCGGCCTACAAAATCCCCATGACCATGGGACCGGCAGGTCCCAGAAAAAATTGACAACTGCGAAAAATTTTCAAAATTAGGCAAACTAAACAAAACACCCTAAATTTATACAAAAAGGTTCAAATACGGGCCCAGATTGCACCAGAGTGTAGTCAAATTACTGGACCATCTGTAATGCTTTTGTGCTAAATGGTGCTGTGATGTGCACTTCATGCACATATTTGAAAGAAATTTTGCCAACTTCTTTGGAAGGTCCCAGGCAGACAGCTTTTTTTGTAGGCCTGCACACGTCGAGCCCATCACTACACTATGGCTAATGCAAGTATGGCGATCACGAAAAATAACACTTTTTAAAATCGCTCTATTAATTGAGGCTATTATCAATCATGGTCCAAAACTTACAATGATAAACTCAAGAAAGGATAAAATCTAATATAGATATCGTAAAAAATGACCAAAGTCCAAATTAAAAAAACAGTTTTGGATGGTTTGAAGTCGGCACTCACCAGCGCCGTAGTACCACCGCGAAACACTACACTCTTTCGGCTGTGCATGGTCCCCGTTTTTGTCCTCCACTCGCATTTTTCTTCGGCAAATCCACCCGCTAAACCATAAGGCACTTTTTTGTGTTTTATCATGATTTAGTAACATACTTCAATATTTTGAGCTAAATTTCAGCTTCTAGGCATAACGTGAAAGTATTTTTAAATTTTATAAAAAACTTCACTGACTTTCTATTTATTGGCTGCCCAACCCGGAACAAGCCTGTGATATGTCCGTTCGAAGCTCTGTTTTGTAAGCTAATTTTTTTTCTATTGTCTCATATTGAGGTCAGAGGTCTATATCCCTCCTCCGGGTGTCTGATTTTAACAGTTTGCGTCCCTCCCATATTTTCCATATATTCCCCATGCTTTCCAATAGGAAGCTGCACGCTCGACAACAGCTGCGTAGAGTTGCCAGATGCCATGAGAGTTCACGTGGTGATCCCCCGGGAACTACTGCATCGAATACAGTGATACTCATGCCGCGTGTAACTGCATGGCTGGTATGCGGGTGTTTCGTAGTTTTTTCAAAACAGGCTCTCATTGAAAGACGCATCCTTATTAATCACTATTGTATGACCGCGGTGGCATAATATGTAAATAATTTGTCTTACAGTTTCTGACATGAAAATAGAGGTGAAATTCATGATCAAAATTGATTAAGTTGCTTGCATTTCATGCGCAACGGCAGTAACAGACCCGGGGCCCTGGTATTATCTCTAGTCACGCATGTAAAAGGTCAGTGCATTATTCCGTGTCGGGCAGTGGCAGGTGTATACTATACGGTCCCGTTGCTGGACCGTGTTTGTTATTGTCTTTTCTTTTCAGGCGGTTTTCAAAATGTTTTTTGCGCGTAAAATAGTTTTCAGCGCTAGTGTAAATAGCAACTGTTTCTTTTCAATCTCGTTATTTTCTTAGATATATAGTGATATTCTAAACTTCTCCATTGAAGATGTACATTGTACTTTTGTCATAATATTCCTGGCCAAGCTTGTTTATGCAGACTCTAAAATCTAATTTTGCTGTTTGAGGACGTCGGCTGGGATCATGATTGTAATTTTTTTTTTTCATTTACACATATCCCATTGCACATACTATACTGTAGGCACACCCAGTCATTTACTTCCACTCCGCCCCCCCATGACACATCAAATAACACTATGTTCACCTTTCCCTGCTTACAAACATATGCAACCCATACTCCCGGGACCCATGCACACACATACAAGCACTCATGCACACCACAACCCACCCCACCACCACATCCCACACATCACACATCCCCACACACAACACACACACACTTAAAGACCTTACCTACCTTTTAGCTTTTTGCATGGTGCCTTAGCTAAGATCTCATAAGTCCTGTTTGGATATGATGAACCTCGTCATGTCCCATATTTTAAAATTCAACCTTACAATGTTAACATCATTTAAACAAATTAACCAAACAATCTTGAATTCATTGAAACGCTTTATATATAAATTCCAGTGTACAAACTCCTGGCCTACTCGTGTTTTGCATTCCTCACCTCTTCCAGCATGGGTACCAAATTTATGACCTAATAAACATCGTGAAATTCCCCAAGGTGTAATTTTGCAAGTTGTGCAATGACAGGGAAAACCTTATTATTTATTATATGAGTTACAACGGCTTTCATTTAGGCCTGTTTTGAGTTATTTGTTATTATTCATCATAATATTAATTGGTTAATATACAAAATAGGATTTCTTGCATAACGCAAACACGGCTGCCATTTTCCCTCAGAATTGAGTGGTGTTTCGTACATGTATGTTAGTTTTCATTGGGAGTTATTATGTAATTTCCCCATATAAACATGGAATAACCCAGATCTTAATGGAGTGAAACATGTATTACTTTAGTCATTTAGACAGTAGAACTACGTTTGTCAGTATTTTTTTATGTTTTTTAATACTTGTGGAGCAAAACCCCTCCATTTATAATCCATAATGTCTTTGCTAATTTTTTACCTAATATGGTAATTAATCTGCAAATAACCCTAAGCTTGAAGAACGTTCGGTCCAATTTTTTTCTTTCAGAAATCTTTAAGCATCTAATACATGAACTAATATACCAAATTTCAGTTTTCACCTTTGATAAATGAACTAATGGGCATTTCAAAAAGCCTATAAATTGGTATTTTCTGTAATAACTCACCATAGGGTTTGTACAGTTGAATTTCCACCTGGACCCCTATGCCGAATGCATTGTGGGTACTCCAAAAAATAGGCATACTTTGCAAATTCAAAAGCCCTGTTCTCCCAAACGATTGGTCCCACTCTTCAGAACTTGGTATGTTACTCAGAACACAAAGTAGAAACTACAACATAAAAACTATTCATCATACCCAATCTGAAGTCGAATTTTGATAATTCTAAAAATCCTCAAATATGGCCTTTTTTTTACATTTTTACCAACAAGAACGAAAAAATGCGATTTTTGAGCACCGTAAAATTGCCATAACCCCACAACCGCTTACCCATCTCGCAAATAATTTGTGTGTCAATATTTTTTCAATTTGATCAGATCTTTTCATTTAAAAAAATAAAACTGTAAAAAAACAACTTTTTAAAATCACCGGACACCCCTATTAAATACTTGGAAAGTAGATATCATTAGAAAAGCACGGCTCCCCAAAGCATAACACGTTAAATGAAGTCAAAGTGCTACCTTTTTCCTGCAAATTTGCAATGTTTATTTGGAGGAAATATCTGATCTGTGGGACCCACCTTAATGTGCACAGTGTCCATCTCACCGTGTGCAGAAGTCCGAACTAATTAACGCTATCCGCTAATGAATTTCAAATTGGACCCGCCTCTTTGTGACCGTCAATGGGTCAGTGGTTTCGACCACATCTGTTCGACTCCCACTTTTTGAAACCTTCGGTCGGTCGCATTCCTGGTGCTTATTCATTCCCTAATCAACAGATGGACAGGTCAATGCGCAAGCGCAATGCATGAATTTGATTCTGACTACGTTTCGAAAACCGTCTGCTGCATGTTCAAAGTCAAGCAACCCATTCCAGCTCTGCAAGCACCAAGCGTTATCTTCATTTGTATTACTCTTGTTTCTCAGCTCTGCTTACTGCTGTTAATATTCGATACCTAGTAAAATATTACATAGTTTTACAGACCCTCTGCGAGTCACCGAAGATGCAAAAGCGATATATGCAATAATACTCCTATTTTATAAGGGCTGAATCGGCCTGGCTGAATCAATGCCATGATGATGTCCCCAGTAATTTTGATTTCAATCGGTATAAAACCAATTATTTTTTCCGCTGGTTACTACTATACAAAAACCGAACGAGTTTGCCTCAGGGGATCGGGGTGGCCAAGAAATCCAATTTTAGACTCGCCACTGGGTGTTTAATTAGCCTTCGTGACCAAGGTTTTTCAAGCTCCCGTTATTTGCCGTGGGAGGGGTGGGGCGGGCAGCGTAAAAACAAATTTCTGGGGGGTCCCTAGGAACCCCCCCACACCTTGGAACTGTTGCTCACATGTACATGTGAAAAATGTTGTCGACAAAATTTCCGATTTTTTTTCATGCAATAAAGGTACTTAAAATGGCCAAAAAAGGGTGTTTCTTAAATGGGAGCACACACCATTGCGAGCTGGCAAACAAATATTTTTCTTTTTTTGGGTGGGGGGTTGTTTTACAAATACAAAACAATAGTCCCAACTATTTTTTTTAAAAGCTTGAAAGTACAATTACCAAAACATTTACAACTATTTTGTACGGCCATTGGCAAAAGGAAACCTCACTCCCATTCTATATTAAAATGAAATTGTTTGTTGTTATTTATATTATCAAAACATTGTTGTACTAAGAATAACTTATTTATACAATTTTATGACACTACAAGATTAAGCAATACCCTCTTAGTGGTGATGAATTTCACTATAATTTTCAGTAACCATTCAAAAATACAGCACAAACCAGTAAACCTAACACGCAACCACACAAACACGTGCACACAAAACACACACCCGACGTATTCAATCTGCAGAGACTATTGCAAAATCCCCCATTGGCTTTTCATTTCAAGCAAGAGGATAACTTAAGGCCTCTTTAAAAGTGAGGAGGGAGGCCATTTTTGTGTTGTAATTGTTTTGACTAATATCAGAATGACCCTTGACCCGCATCAGAAAATGGTGAGGTGTTTTTTTTATTTTATCTTGTATGGAATAACCCCCTACGGTCTTTATTAGCATAAAAGTGACTGTGTTTAAATTAAACCACAATTATAGCCATACCATACATCAACAATTCAGGATTGAAAACACTATAATGTAAATTTAAGAAATTTGAAACACCCAAAAAAACTTGATGACCGTATTCCAAAAGGTGAGTAGGCTACAAGTAATCTGATATTTTTTTAAGCCAGATGGATTAGGGGATACAGAAGCTGTAACAACAAAACCTCACCCACACTTCCACCCATTTTGATATTCACAAAACATATCCTGAGGCCCCCACCCTCAGCCTCCGCCCACCCCATCCATCCTCAATGACACTGAAAATCCCTCCCCACACATGAAGAGTACCATTAACCACCTCCCACCCGATTTCCTACACTGAATCACACCATAAAACCCATTGTAATCAATAAAGTACAGTACCTTAACCAGGAACTAGCACTGTAGCCGAGTAGGCCGTGCGCTGGTAATGTCGTCTGCTACTTTTTAACCAAGCTCACATTTACAAAATTTGGCATCCCACACACACCTGATCACTGTGATCCGGCCGCTTTGTCTATTGATTTTGCACTCTGAAGATCTTGATCTTTAAATAGATCAGATTAGGAAGGAAAACCACTACTAATAATCTAAATATTAAATTTACACATTCGCTAATTGACCCGAAAATATAAAACAGCGAAGCTTAGTCTCAGTTTATTGAAGGTGGCCAACGCCCAGATTCTCCAGTACAACAACAATCACTGAACAATGAATTGGCTGACTGCATAGACCGGGGCGTGGTTTAGCGCTGATCGTATGGATCGTGGGGTGGCCAACAGTGTAATCTGAGATACAGGTGAGTGAAAATCGCCACTACCAATATTCCCATGAGACTAGTAGTGTGAACATGAGCGCAGTTACGGGGAAATCTATGACATCATATTGCCGTGCAAATTGTGCACAATGGTCATGTAAAATGTACAATATTGTCTGGTGACTCCAACTGACCTCCTATTCTCTTTACTCTATGTGAACGTACCGTTTCACACAAATGGCTTTTGAGCTTTATGAGCGTCAACCATAAACCCTAGTTTTGACATATGAAAGCTTATGATCGGGCATTACTTCTACTCCACTAACCAACATAAGTCAACATCACGCTATTTTAAATTATCAAAATTGTTTTCTAAACTTTTTCTCACATTGGACCACACATAAATAGCCTTGTCAGTGTGGTACAGTCAACATTCAACTTATTGGATGGAGGTGGCTTGCTCCATCTTTTTTGTGATGTGGGTGCCTACCGTACCATACAACGGGTTATGGTGGCGAAAAAATTGGAAATGAAATCAAAACTATCAGTTGGGATCCCTGGTCAGCTGATTTCATAGGCAATAGATATCTGGCTCGGTTTTGTGCCGACGCAAAACCTGTCGGGAAAAAGTTTTAAAATTCTTCACTTACCGACCTCTCCATTGCAATTTTGGTATATTCCCGATTCCATGGGTTGTTATTATCACGAATATATAATTATTAGGACAAACATAAAGCAATACTGAGGTATTATCATTTTGTACAAGTTTTCGATTAGAATGTACTAAGGGCAATAATTTTAGTATACTTCAGTGCCTTCATTTTCTTTCATTTTGCCGCCATTCATCAAACTTATTGACGCGCCAAACATCCTCGGTATGTACACTGACATAAACTGCACATCCCGTTACAAATAAGAATCATTGACATTTGGTATGGATTTGTATTAAGTCAAGGTGAGTAATGCCAGTTTAAAAATGCGTATGGACCCTGTAATAGCTATATACTTAATGTCTGACCTAGTACACGACCACAACCCATATGGAGTTCTAGTCCGAGCATACCTCAGGACTACTTATAATTAGCAACCTCGACAAATAAGCCCTTTTTGCAATTTCAGATTCAATTCATTGTGAATAGTCCGACGATCTTCTTGGAGATAAACATAACACTGCTTATTACTGTACATTACAATGTGGTTAACTTTGACAGTTTTCCACAAAAATTACTAACTCGGGCTTCTAACAGGTTTGTTGCCTTTGTCATGTGTTCATGTCATATTTAATAACTGCGGCCCATGAAGGAATTGAGACCGTATAGGTCATAAACCAACCCAGTAGAGACATTTTTTGTGAAAACGGCAAAGTTCACCACACATTGCTAAAATTTATAGTGCCAATTTTTAATCTCCAAAAGATCGTCGATAGTACCCACAATGCATATTGAATCTGAAATTGCGAACGGGCTTATTAGCCACGGACTCTATACATGGATACGGCGTCGATGAGAAGTGAAACATTTTGTCCTCCATTTTGTACTTAAATGGCAAAAGTTTGTCGTCACTGCACTACTTTCAATTGCACTTGTACGTCCACTTTGAAATTTACTCACATAAGGGAAATACGTTTTTTCACATAAAGGAATTTTGTTATATTCAAACAGATCATTAATTAATAGAAATTTCTGGAAAAAAAATAATAAAATAAACTGAGGAAAGTGAAAGAATAAATTAAAATGCAGCAAATAAGAAGCAGAGCATGTTAAACATAATTCATGATACAATACTGGCAAATTTTGGGGTAATTTAATTTAACTTCGTAACAGCGGACTCCCAAAGGCCGAATGGGAGTATTTGGTGCCCACGTCCAAATATCTCCTTACTGCTTCAAGATTGATATTAATTTTCCTAATGAAATGCCTTAATTATTTAATTATTTGTCCATAGGCACTAGAAAAAATACTATGTAAAATCTTTTACTTTCAATGAATACTTTGGTTTCATTTCCAACCATTGGTGTCCTCACGTAATTTACTTACGTTAATGTTGAGTCCAACATTATTAATATGTTATATTATAACTTGTGTCAAATCAATTTATTTAAGTCCCTGTGAACACATGATGAACTTTCTTCAAAGCAATTGGTTTCAGTATTTTGAAATTAAACCCAGCATCAAAATGATTGGATAATTGATGCTATTTTATCTTATGTTAGGAAATGGTGTCCACTTTTGTAATTCCAATGAAATGCAATTTTTAATTTTTTCATAAAAAATCATGTCAACAGCCAAGACAATCATTAAAATGCCATCTACATAATTATTACTATCTCTAAAACTTGTGATGGTGGCTTACAGTACAAATTGACACCAATTTTTACTTACGTTAAATTTCCTCCCCCCAATTCCATTAATGCTGTTGTAGTAAAGTTGCTCATTTACGGGGTTCTTCTCATTGATTTTTTCCTGATGTAAGGAAGGTTCATGTCCAACATTTACAGTGGTCAGAAATACAAATCCTACATTATGTTAGTTTTCACTCATGTCCCACTTTTGTAGCCATTATTTATCCA